>WBNO01021197.1:0-12061 GCA_013400575.1 Peucedramus taeniatus | reverse complement strand
AATGCTCTCAGTAATGGACTGAATATAGACATAAAACTAGATATTCCTGGCTATAGTGTTTGGAGCAATTCTTCTTGTGTTTGGGCAGATGTTCCCCTACTTGTGTAAGATTGTTAGACACTTTTCATAGTTAAATTAGCTGCAGTTAGTTTTGACTACTAGGATGTTTAACTTTTGACTGCTTTTCTCTGCCTGCTGCACTGGCATTAGCTTTTAGTTAGCTATCTTGTAGGGAAATGAAAAAGGGAGGGCAGGGAACAAAAACTATGATTTAGATATGTCGTTTAGATAGAGGTTGTCTAAAACTGCTATATCCTCAGACTCATATTGTGTATGTATGGGCTCATGTGCTTTTTTCTTTCCCTGCCATAGTTCCTTTCCTAAAAACATTTGAAGTTTTATATTGCTTGTGGGTACAATTTTTTAAAATTTTCATTTAAAGAATGAAACAGTTTGTATTTTATGTAATGTTCCAAATATATATATAGGTGGGTGATTGACATGATTTTCCTACACCTTTGATTTCCATAAAAGGATCCTTTGAATTCTGTACTAAGTGTTTAGCCATGAGACAGTGTTGCCTGTGTCTGATAACCTGGAAACATGCTTTGTTCATATCCCCAGAAGGTATCATGATAAGGTCAATTTTGACGTTAGAACATTCACATACCATTGATTTGCCAGAAGTTGGTGAATTCATCTAGCAATACTGAATGCTTTCCTGATGTGAGCCCCCTGTGGAGGTAGAACGGGGGCTTGATGTTGGTCTCTTGTGCCACACTTCTCTGTGCCTGGTAAATGCTCCAGGCAAATGGTGTAGTCACAGGTAGTAGTTCTCAGGGAGGGCGTTATAAAGATGTCGTTGCCATTTCTTTGTTAAAAAGTGTTCTGCACAGCTAATTTTGCTGCATTTGAATTTGGTCATTGCTAAATATGTAAAACTAAGTTTTATATTTGTTAGACAAAAGCAGTAAAGCGGTGTGTAAAAATGCATTACATTTACCTTTCCTTGATAAGAGTATGAACTTATCAGGCTATACTTATGTGCTTTTTTTAATGTGTGTAGTGCACTGAACCATTTACATGAACAGCACATGCTTAGAAGACTTCTGATAACTCTACTATTACTGTCTAAATTCAGTTGTTTCTTGTTGCTAGGAACCCAAGTTAATTTTAGAATTGCTTCAAAGGAGTAGGCAATGGCTCTTGAAGACAACTCTGTAAAACTGTGTCTAACCGAAACTTTTAATTATGGTTTTCAAAAATATGAGTTATCAATTAAATTTAATTTAAGTAAGCCACTTGATCAGTTTTTTCCTTTTGCCTCTTTTTTTAATTGGATCTTGTTTAGCAACACTGGATTTGATACTGCATTTTGACTCTTGAAAGATGGATGAGGGATTTTTTTGCTTTAAAGACTTGAATGTGATAGTAGATTTTTTTATTTTGCTTTATTCAAATACCCATGCTTTCAGAGTAGCTTAGTTTTTATTTAGTGGCAGTTCTTGTTCCATCAGGCATAAGCTGCTTTTGGGTTTCCCAGGCTTTTAAAGGGTACAGTCTGCTGCATTTTCTGCCACTGATGTAACACCAGCACCATGTAAACTAATTGGACAATCCCAATCAGTGACAAAGTGACTTGTAGATAACAAAAAGTCTTTTACTTTGTTTTCATTTTTAGGAGTATGTGGTAATTCTGTTCACTGGAATGTTATTTACTTTCAAATTATGAGAAAGCTCATGGAAGCTTTGTCAAATTTTGTAAATTTGATGTTCTCTTGGCTCTGATCAGGCACTTAGAGATTTGTGTAATCCCAGGTATCAGAAATGTAATTTTAGTCTTTTCTGTTAATTACATTTAGTAATTTAGGAATTGCCTTCAGTGGACGAGCTCACTGGATGTGTGGGTGGAGGGGGATGGACAGTGGCCTTTGTCTAAAACTTTCTCTTTAGAAGCACGGTGTGCTGCATCCTTGTGCCTTTGCAGAGTTTGGCTCTAGAAATGTTGCACAGGGCTGCACATTTTGCAGTCACTAACATGTATTACTTCTATTCTGTGGCTAAACTACATATGGAGTTTGAGGAGTATTTCCATCTGATCTATAGAAATGTTTGCACAACTGATCTGTAGAAGTGTTTCATTTATAGAGATGCAGGAATGCAAAGTGAGGGGTAATGAGGATCTCTGGCTCTAGGAAGAGGGCAGCGGAAGTAAATTCAGCTTGAAAAGCACATGAACACTTAGGTTTTTGAATACTCACAATTTCTAATTCCACTTAAGGTTATGTTTTCTTGTACTTCTGTATTTTTATTCAATGTAAATTTTAGCATTTTAGTACAATAGGAATTCAGGTGGTGATGAATAATGTCAATATTTTAATCACAACCAGATGATTTTTAAGTTATGATAAGCTTTCATCAAACACAGAAGAATTAAAATACTACTTAAAGTTTTCTTGTTGGTTTGAACTTCTAGAACCTTGTTAAGCTAAAATACAAGCTTTAGACTTGCATGAGAATGAAGTCTTCTCACTTTTGAACTGAAGCAACAGTTGGCAGCTCTGTAATGAGTTAAGTATCGGTAGGTGTTCTTACTAAATATAATTTTGGGAAGTAAAGGGGAAAAAAAAGGTTCAACAAACAACTGTTTGATGGGATGGGTCATGAAAAGCAAAGGGTACCATTTGGAAAATATCTGTAGAAGGTGCTGTTAGAAGTGTTCTGTGTGATGCGGGAAGCTATTGTTTTTAGGCAGGTATGCTTAGCTTCAGAGAAAATAGAGAAAATCCTCAAAAGAAGGTCTTGGCCATTTATTCAAACAAACAAAATTAAAATGGAGGAAAGAGAGGGAGAAGACTGGCCAAGTCACATCAATCTTTTGCAGATTATATTCACCAAACTATTTTAATCCACCACAATCTTAAACCCTGTTGCTAAACAAATTTCGACAGCCACTAAACCCAAATGCTGTTTGAAAGACTGTCTAGGTTTAATATCAGCCAGCAACTAAGTACTACTGAGCTGTTTGCTCAGTCCACACACTTGAACCCCTGGTGGGATGGGGAGGGGATTAGGGGAAAAAAAAATAAATGTTAAAGCCTGTAGCTTGAAAAAAGGGCAGTTTAATGACTGAATAATAATAACAGTAGTAGTGGTAAAATCAGTAACATAATTGTAATGAAAAGGGAGACAACAGTAGGAGAGAGAGAAACAAAATGCCAAAAAAGGCAAGTGATGCACAGAACAAGATCTCACCACCTGCTGACCAATATGCAGCCTGTCCCCATGCAGCAAATTGAACCCTCCCAGCCAGCTCACCCCAGTTTATATACTGGTCTAGGTATGGAGTGACAGGATCATTGAATGATTTGGGCTGAAAAAGACCCAAAAATTATCCAGTACCACCATCTCGTCACTCCTGCTATGGGCCTTTCACTAGAACTGGTTGCTCCTATCCAGTCTGGCCTTGAAAGCTTCCATTGGAAGCTTTTAAAAAGCTTATTATGATAGCTTTAAATTCTTGAACTTTATTCAAATGAAAAAACAAGACATCAGTGTATAACAGGACCATATTTGCTGTCCTCTAGCAAATTCTTCTTTTGCTGATGCTGCATACGTGAAGGTTTCCATTCAATTCCTGATAACAACATTTCTTCCTGTCCCATGAGTTCATCAGTTGTAAACACATTGCAGGAATAGTTCAGTATCTTATAAGTTTGGGTTTTTTTTTAATAGTTTTGTAAAACTGAATATAATTTGACATATTTTTGTGCATTTAATCAGCAGTTCTTTGGAGACCTTCAGAATAATTTTGCAGGCAGATAGCTTTTAAAGCTATCATAAGCTTTTTTTTCCATTTGAAAGCTTCCATGGGAAGCTTTCAAGGGATGCGGCATTCACAGCTTCTCTCAACAACCATTTCCAGTGCCTCACCACCCTCACAACAAAGAATTTTTTCCAAATATCCAATCTAAACCTTCTCTCTATGAGTCAAAGGCTGTTACCCTAGTCCTATCCCTACATGCTGTTGTAAAAATATAGAGTATCCCTTTAGCTAGTTCAGGTCAACTCTCCTGGTTATGCTTCCTCCCAGGCTCTTGTGCACCTACTCTCTGGCAGAGCATGGGACACTAATATGTCCTTGATTTGGGGTAAGCACTAACTAGCAAGAACCAAAGCATGTGTGTTATCAATATTATTCTCTTACTGTGTCAAAAACACAGCAGTATACTGGCTGCTAGGAAGAAAGATAACTGTCCTAGTCACTGCCATACCAGGATGTACCTGAGCTGAATCTAAGTTTGCTTACACGTCAGAAATGTAATGAAATTTATGCTGAATACAGAGGGCCTGGATTTGCAAAGATATATGAAGAAATATTCTGAGAGTAACTTTGAGAAGCAGTTTTAGAAGTTTACAAAAGCTGCCTGCAAAATGTTCTGAAGGCCTCCAAAGAACTGCTGATTAAATGCACAAAAATATGTCAAATTATATTCAGTTTTACAAAACTATTAAAAAAAAACCCAAACTTATAAGATACTGAACTATTCCTGCAATGTGTTTACAACTGATGAACTCATGGGACAGGAAGAAATGTTGTTATCAGGAATTGAATGGAAACCTTCACGTATGCAGCATCAGCAAAAGAAGAATTTGCTAGAGGACAGCAAATATGGTCCTGTTATACACTGATGTCTTGTTTTCATTTGAATAAAGTTTGCATCTCTGCCTAATCTTTCTTAAATTTGAGAACTGGAGGGGGGTGGTATGGGCGATGGAAGGGACCAGCAGGTGCTGGAAAACCTCACAGGAATTTTGGAAATGGGTAGATTATTATTGTTTCATTTTGGGATATATTACACTTTAAAAGGGATATTGCTGTGTGAATATGTGACCAAATTTTTATGAATGGTGAAGGAAAACTTTTTCCTTCTCTCCTTGTAAGACTTACTGAAATTGGAGAAAGCTGGGTTTTTTTAAGATCCTCTGAAGTATTTTTGCTTTTTGGGGGGATTCTTCAGTCTCCCTACTACTTACAGTACTTGCAGTAAGCTCACCACTTCCATATGAAGTACACGGTGAATCAGATGGGTGGTTCATCTAGCCCAGCAGCTAGAGGCTGTTTATGGAAGCATATCAGCCTTGTCTCTTTCCAAAGTCTTTGTCCTCCCCCATTATCCAGAATTATATCTTGGATGTTAGAAGTACAGCTTTCCCTAGTCATAGCAATTTATAGATCAGTTGTCTGTGAATTTACTGAATACCCTTTTAACCAGACTTATACTGCCTACCTCTTGTAGACACAAGATCAGGAAGTTCCCTGCTTTCTGCATACAAAAATACAGTACCACTTTCATCTGCCTGTAACCTGTGCCTTAAGAGACCACTCCCAGCTTTAGTGTTGCAGCATTTGGTCAATAATAGTTTTCACTCATTTTGTCCTTTATGATTCTGAAGTGCAACTAAGTCCACTCTCAGTGATCTCCTTAAAAGTGAGCAGTCTTTACCTGCTTAATATCCTCATTCTCTTTGTTTTCTTAGTTGTCCTTCTCTTAACCTCCTCTAATTGCATTACATATTTTTTGAGGTGTCTTGTAGTACTTGAGATGTGGGTGCACTTTAGTCTTATAATAAGACTAAAGTCTTATTTATATTTTGAAAAGGATGCTTGCTTTTAAGTTTCAACAGCTTTTTTTGTCGTTGCAGGTGTATGTTTAGGCAATGATGTTTTGAAAGAGCTGTGTCAACTAAAGGATCTCTAGAGCTGTAACTTCTAGTTCCAGATTCAGCATTATAAAGCTGTAATTAGGATTTGTTTTTTCTGGATGTGTTATCTTTTGTTTAACGTTTGTCTTGGTTTGAAAGACAGGTGTCTGCTCAGGAAAGCAGGAGCCTCCCTTGGAATGGAAAATATGACCCCCTTCCCTCCAGATTATTATGACTTTGAAATTAAGGGGCTTTCAGGCAAAAAGAGAAAAGGAATAACAGTTCTTTACCAGCGTGTGTATGTGTAACTAGGCAAAGAAACAACAACGGCAGCAACAACAAACAAGAACAGAAAACCCAATAAAGTCTCTTCCCGCTCTTTAAGCTCTTCCCCTTCGGTGCAGTTCTGCTTCTGGCCGGCAGGGGCGCTGCTGGCTCCCGGCAGGGCAGGGGGTGTGATGATTACCCGCGGCTGCAGGGGGCGCTGTGCCGCGGCGCCAGCCGTCTCCCTCACACGGTAATGGCGGATGCAGGTGGCGGAAGGGATGGGAAGGGACTTTATTTACAAACCTGCAGTGGTAGCTGATCCCAGTGCCCATCCGCGTAGCAAAAGGAGCTGCAGCAGGAACCTCAGAGCAGTGACTGGAATGCAGCGGGCTCACCCTGGGCAGCGAATGAGGCAGCAGAAACTCCACAGCTGCAGCTGCAACCACAGGGCATCCTGGCAGGCAAGGAGTGTGTGGCTACAGTGTAGTGAAAAACCTGGTGCAGTGGCAGGGGAGCGACTGAGGCAGCCAGACTCCCGAACAGGGCAGGGAGAGGCTCCCTGGCAGGGGAAAGGGGCTTGGGGATGCCGGGATTTCCCCTGAGGCACCCCAGCAGATGGTGAAGGATCCTTTTTTTTCAGTGAGGCAGGGTGCCAATAGCGTCTCAGTTCAGTGGCTGCTCTCACGAGCAAAGGCTCACCCACAGCACAAGAAGCAGGGCAGGGCTGGGCTCTGGCAGCAGCAGCGAGTTCCCACACCAAGCAGCAGCTCGACGGTCCCCCTCAGAGGCCAAGAGAGCGAGAGGCCGAGGAGCTGTGCCTTAGCGCCTCTTCCCCCAGCCCAATTCTTGCTGTATCTCTGCCCCTCGGAGAGAAAGTAGTTACTTCTTTCATCTTTCTTAAGGACCGATCGTTATTGTTTCTTAGCAACAAAAATGGGAGAAAATTCCCTAAGAGGAAGAAAACATGAAATCCTAAACCCCAACAGTGTTGAAACTCATCTGCCACTTTTTTCTGTACTCCCATATATTTGGGATGACTCTTTTGGAGTCATCTGACTACCCAAAGAGTTTTCTTGTCAAAGGATCAGATGACAAATTCAGTGTAATGTAGTGTTACTAAACACCAGGCTCAAGATGTTCTCTAAGTTTGTAGCTAATAAGGCTGTGTAATAAAAGATGCTTCTCTTTCCCGATGCCCTACTTCATTAGTACTTGTTTGCATGCAATCTCCTTGTACAGAGGGTTAAAATATTTCACAACGTGCACTGTTTTGGCTGTGAGTTTACCTTGCATCTCATTTTAATCTAGTGTTCTTGGTACCATGATAATTCTCAGTGCACATGTATTAGTTCACTTCCAGGCTCCCATCTGGAGTGAACCAGAAAACTCCTGGGTCTGGTTCTTGAGGAGAGGCCTGAATTACATCATTTTGACTGTCACTGCTTGGACAGTCCTTAGTAAGCATCATACTTTCATATTCTTGTGCATGTGTGTGGACGTGCAGCATGTGCACCTATTCATGCTCTTAAAGGCATCATCGTAGGAGGTTGCAATGCAGTTTTCTCATTTTTGTGTAGGTCAGAGTGAATTAAGAGGTCTTGATATACTCTGTATGTATCCATATAAATACCATTTGGGACCATGGGTGCATCTGTATCAAGGATTCAGTTCATATAGAAAATATATGGACTTTGGACACATCTTCTGATAATAATTTACTTCCTTTTGCTGTGCTTTAGTTGACACAAAATTCCTTTTGGATGAAATGTAACTGGAGAGTACATGCTTGCATGTAGGTGCATGATGCACTCTGGCAAAGGGTATTCAGACTGTGGTACTAGACCATTCCCATACAAAACACATGGTATGAATGGCTGATCCCAAGCATCACCAGCTTTGCTCTGCACCTCTTGCAGCAGTCTGCTACTTGCTACCGCAGCACAGCTGAGGGGCCTGAGCTGAGCACTAAAGTGCATCCGAGCAATATGCCATGAAAGATGAAGTTCCAGGGCAGTTATGAACCAACCCCATACCAGTTGTCTTCTGTCCATAGTGTAGTCTGAAAGAAAGGCACAGAGGGGATTTTCAGGACATTTTCTCTTACATCCTAGTACTGCCTGATGCTTGAGAATGAAGATGTTGGTCATGGGTTATGCCATGGTTCAGTAAGACCATGACACAATCTGCCTTGACAACAAATGCTAGATCCTTGTCTGAGTTCTTTCCGCTCTCCACAAAGAGAAAGACTGTTGTGGTACCCCAACAACAAAACCAGCATAAGTGAATAAAAAGATTTTAGGCCATGGAGCAACTGGCGATTGCATTAATATCAGTTTCAGAGGAGATTGCAGCTCATTCTGCTTGATCTTGCACTAAAGTAAATGAAAAAATTACAAATCTAATAGAATCATTCTAGGAATGTAGAGTACCTTGACTAAAAATAGTAGCACAGTTGATGACAGATACTGAAGTGCTTCTAGTCTCTGTGTCCCAAACTAGTGTGATAGAGATGAAGAAGGTTAGCATGATGTTGAATCCTGGAGCTGAGTGTGCGATGACCTGAGTTTGGCCCTGCCAGGGCATCAGAGTAGGAGAGGCTTTATGCTGCAGTGCCAATATTGACCATTTTGTGAAGGTAAGCCATAAGTTACTCTGAATTTAATAAACTGTTTATTAGAGTATGAAGAATTATTCAATGAAGTTTGACACAAGAAAGATAATGTGCTTAAGACGGGTGATGATAGTGTACCTAGTAATTTCTAGTGTTTTTTTTTAACTAAAAACATAACTCCTGGGATCAGTTTTGGGACTGGCTGGCTAGTTTTTCCCATCCATTAAAGTTACTAATTCCTGGTCATAACCCCAAAAAGTAACTTGACTTTTGGGAAGCTTCATTAGTTCATTAGAGTGTGATTATAATGTATCTGGAGATGTATGTTGTGCCAGAACATTAAGAGGTGTGAGAAATGATACTCACAAAAAATTTAGAAGGTTAATTGCAACCTTATCAAAAATACAACAGAAGACTGAATAGAGAAGATAATACAGCACCGGGAGCAAAGGATTCTATCACCCTGTACTCATCCACACAGTGGATGTTCCACCCTTTAGCCCCTCCCAAAGTCTTGTCAATCGTCTCCTTCTTCAGTGTCCAGCGGTGGAGATCACTTTGTTACATCTTGACTGGAGGTCAGGTGCTGCCACAGTAACAAGCTGACCCTCCCAAATGCCTTGACTCCCCGGGCCATCCTGTGATAACAATGCAAGGGGGGGAAAACATAACCGTACATCTACAAAACTTCTCTTAACGTATACATAATATTTGCCCTTTAATTGCAAGAGTCAACCATCACATTACTCATCTGTAATAGAGGTGTAGAACAAAACAGCTGGGGCAAAAGTGGCACAAAGTGAACATCCTATTGCTACAGATTAGGAGATCATAAACTGTAAATGACAGGCATAAAACCTTCATATTCTAGCTAGTCACAGAGTAAGTGTGGACAGGGTGAAGTGCCAAGAGGAAAAGTAAGTGCCATTTCAGAATTGCTCTTATTTGGCAATGAGTGCTCCTGTAGAAAGTGATCTGGAGCTTCTTTGGGGTATTTCTTCTTTTGGTTGATGGTGTTGGAAGAGCAGATGCTCTTAAAAGACTGAAACAGGTAGAGATAGTGCTTGTACAGGTATATTTGTATAAGCCATAAAAGAGAGCATAGAGTACTAAATGACTGTGAACACCTGAAATATTTTTAAAAGTTTGTATATATTGACATCAGTGCTAGTTTTCAGACATTTCAAAGTAAAATGTTTTCAATTTATTGAAAATTTTCTAGGGGACTTACAACAGCATGTATTAGATATGACTCGAACACCCTTCCTTCCTTCCTTCCTTCCAAATACCTTTTTCTGTGGGTAAGTTAATAAGTTGAGTGCTCACCTATTCTTAAAAATGATAGGGTGACTGGCATGGTACAGCTGAGATAACTTGATGGTAAGTAATCAAGGTATCAGTGCATCTGTTGGCCTCATAATGGGACACTTTGTTATGAATTCAGCTGCTTTAGTAACATGTATTGTATTTAGTAACTTGTTCCTTTCTGACACTGGCACCTCCAGAGGCGATATGTAGTGTAAATTCCCCAATACCACCACAGTGAGATGCTATTGAAAACCTTTTGTGAAGCCAGTGATATTACTGCCACTGATTTCACTGGCAATTGAAGCTTCTGAAGGCAAATAAAGACAAGATGTTTTAAGCAGAGCTTTTTATTGTAAAATAATGTTCTTTGAAATCTGCTTAAAAGGATATTAACACCCTGCCTGCAAAAGAGCCTGGACGTATCTTGAAGGGAAATAAAAAACAAAGTGTTCCTCTAACTGGGGAAACCACAGAAAACTTGTTTTGAATGTTAAGGGAAGTTTTAGAGATCAGCCTTCAAAATGAAACGTCAGTAGAAAAACCCACCAAATCACAACATGACAAGACTGGAGATAGAAAATTATTAGAGAAGCAAAAACCATGGCAGCAATATGGTGATGCAGCTCTTGGTAACTTCTTTAGAGAAGGTGCTTCAGTATGGATAGCTAACTAGTTCTGCTAGGCTGAACACAGTCAGTTGTGATTTAGTGGTTCAGAGTGAAGGGGCTTGTTTGTGTTGGATGGATGAGAAGCCAAAAAGTCACTCATGTCCTGTTTGCTGTATGAGGAACATGAAATGTACTATTTGTATTTTGAAGTGAAACATTATACATAGCTCAGTCACATGTCTGTGTGTTGTTTATTTCTCCCCTCCTCATATCTTTGTGGACTGCCAGTATTATCTGTGAACTCTGTTTTTCTAAAGTGCTATATTTGATTGGTACTTGCACAGAAATTACCTCCATACCTAGCTTGGGATATTTCTGAGTTTGGTAGCTTTTTGTGTAGGGGCAGAGATTAAGTTGGATTTTAATTCAAAGCTGGAACATACAGGCAGAAGTGAGAAGCTTGATTTGGGTAATATTGCTTTCTGTTCTCAGAATCCTTGTCTGTTACGTTGTAGATGTTTACAGAGATGATAAGATGTAGTTGTAACATATGTCTTGTATGAAGGTCTTGAGTATTGCTGTGATAATTTAGATAATACAATAAAATTAGTTGGTAGCAGATGGGGGGGCTCACAAAAAAAAATATTAAGATATGTATTTAATTAAATTATATGTTATTTTTAGTATTTAAGCACTGACTTTAGAGATATTGTAGGAACTGTGCATGTTTAATGTCCATTCGATGCTGTGATAACACTGTAACTAAAGTAACAGACAAGACAATAGGGAAGGCTGGCAAAGCTGAAATAAATTTGTATGATTAAGTAAAACAAAAGTGGTATAAAAGTAGTAGATATAATAAAAATAAAATACTATACCCACTAGTTTATGGATGAATGAAACTTTGAAACAAAACAAAGTCAAATACATTTGGTGTTGTGGACAAAGTAATATCAGTCAGCAGTAACTGCTCGTTTTTCCTTGAGGGAGGAGCAGAAGGACTGTCTGTGTAGTGCAGGGAGGGCTATGACAAGCAATGATTTGTGTGAATAGGGACGTCCCTGTAGTTGACACTGTTGGAGACACCAAGCCAGAAATTCTCTTTTTCCTTGGGATTCTTTCCTTAAAGTTTGCTACAGGCATTATTTGGTGATGTTTTTGTCACCTCCTTAAACTCTGTGAGAGCAGGAAACCTCTTCCACTGGAGTTGCCAGGGCTGGAACTTGTAGCACAGAAGATAATTTTCTGGACTACAGTAATTCGTCTGGTATGTGCTGCTTCTGTATTTGCAGCCTCATGCTTCTCCTAAACGGTTTTTAAATATATATATATATATTTAACTTCGAGTTTATATTACTTAAAAGAAAATGAAGAAAATTGTGCTTTTCACAATTTTAATTTTTGACTGTTAGTTGACAGAGGGTGAAGATCAGTCATGTCCAGGTGTCTCTAGATGAGGTAACATTCACATTAGTCACTCATGAACATGAATAGGAAAATCATGGCAATTTCACAAATGTGCATTATAATCTTTTAAGGCATGAGTAGCCTCTGTTGCAGT
>WBNO01021195.1:0-13927 GCA_013400575.1 Peucedramus taeniatus | reverse complement strand
CGGCTGCACCACTCCATCCAGCACCTGTGCCGGCCCCGGCCCCAGCCGCCTGGCCCGCAGCCACTCCGCCGGCCGTGCCAGGTCGCCACGCCGGCCGCATCGGGGGTCCCGTTTGTTCCGGCCACTCCATCCCCGACCGCTTCTCCTGCGGCTGTCCCCACTGCCCCACCCCTGGCTGCTCTGCCCGTGCCGACTGCACTGGGCGCCACCGCTGCTGCCGCCGCCGCGCCCACCCCGCCTGCTTTCTCGACGCCGGCTGCGCTGGGAGCTGCCGACCCAGCCGCCATGAACCATGTGCAAGCCATCCCCATTCCGGTTTGGTTTCCACTGGAAGACCACCCTCCTTTGGCAGTTCCGGCAGCAGACCCCGCCTACGCCCTCCCCTTGGAGGACCAAGCCTCGGCGCAGATCCCTCCCCTCACCCTCCTTCCTTCGACACTTCCATCCATCCCTGCCCTGGGTCCCGTTCCCTTGGTAACGACAGCTCCTGCTGTTCAGGAAAACTTTCTCCCTGAAGAAGATCCACCTTATCGAAGCACAAGAAGCTCAGTTAAAAGACAGCCCTCCCCTGATATTTCCTTAAAGCAAGGGAGAAAAGTTATAAAGGATAAAAAACAAAAAGATTGGGATGAAGATATTAGTTTATTCTAGCTACATGAAGTTCCAGTGGAGGGGGGGTACGGGTTTTGTAAACGCCCCTTTGACTTCTTCTGAAGTCAGAATTTTTAAAAAGGAAATTAAAGGATTACTAGTAGATCCCATAGGCACAGCTGAGCAATTAGACCAATTCTTAGGTCCGAACATTTTTACTTGGGAAGAGATGCAATCTATAATGAAAATAGTTTTTTCTCAAGAGGAGAGGCAAATGATCAGGGCTGCTGGAATAAAAAATTGTGAAAGGGAAAACCTGTGGGAACCCAGGGCACAGGGAATATTTCTCTGTCTGCTCTGAGGGGTCCTGATGCCTAGAGAAACACTGACTTTGACCCTCACCCATGGAGAAAGCTTCCAAGACTTCGAGATAGACTAGAGTCCAAGAGTGTGAAATAGATAATAGAGAATAACATAGTATATTACAGGGTGAAATATTTAGGTTCTGGGGTTTTTTAGTATGGAGGCAAGATGGAGGACATCGGGTGCTGTCCCGAGCTGCTTCTTCATCTACTCCATTTTCTGCAATGTTGGTGGCACAGGGTGATTGGTCAAGGAAAGCCACAGTTTTAGGTTACGAGGACAGACAAGGGATGAGTTATTGGTAGATAAGTGGAAACAAAGTGCATTTTAAGAGCTAATTGGATGAAACAACTTTAAAAGACCTTGAAACTGTACATCTGGGAGCCATTTTGCGGTGCTTTTCCTGTACGCAAAGTCTGG
The DNA here is from genome assembly GCA_013400575.1 of Peucedramus taeniatus. Taxonomy (NCBI): domain Eukaryota; kingdom Metazoa; phylum Chordata; class Aves; order Passeriformes; family Fringillidae; genus Peucedramus; species Peucedramus taeniatus. Next base: position 12,553 of record WBNO01021195.1, on the reverse strand, counting down.
TGCAGACGGCATGCTGAAGTTTTGATAAGATAACAACAAGCTGAAGACCGAAAAGGTCCGGTGCATCTCTCTTTTCTGACACAGAACTGCTCCAGGAGGGCTTCCCCCATCAGGGGAGCCCTCAGGGGGGCCCAACGGGGGACAAAAACCGATAACTCGTGCCCCATGTGTCAGTGTGACACCTAAGAAGAGATCATCCCAGGAGTCCCTGGAACGGAGCCAGATCCAACCAAATTCCTCTGGAGGTGAAAGAACTCCGCTGTCGGACATCCCAACACCTTGTGGCCAGAGGATCGGGTTCCCGTGATCTGCAGGATGGAAATCAGGACTGGTAGCCGGTTGACAAACTCGGTAAGCTCTCAAAGGGACCAATATGGGAGGGAATCTCTCGAAAAAAGACACGGACGTTTTCCAAAAATTAAAAATCTTAGTAAAGCAGCACCCAGTTAAAGTTCCCAAAAACTATTTTGAATCCTTGCTGCTGTGGGCAAAGAAAACCTACCCTGCTCATACAGAAAAAGATCTATTTGAACCCTGTTTATGGGCAGATGCTAGCATGCAATTATATGATTGCGCCACCTTGCGGGACCCAAATGCAGGGGGGCTATTGCCCGCTTGTAGAGCTCTCTACCAAGCAGCATACGATGCAAATTACCTAGAATCTGCTGCACACCCAGAATCTGCTGCACACTCACCCTTACAGATCCCCCAAGCAACTGAGGGATTTTCCCCAGGGACAGAAGGGCAGGAGCCCGCTGCCCCCCCACCTGGATCCCCGGAAACGTCCCCTGATGCACGTGACCCCCCGCACGCCCCTCCCCAGGTCCTGGAAGAAGCCACTCCCTTTGAGGAGCAAGGGGATTTTCCCGGGGAGGAGGGGTAGGCGGAGGGGGACTCGGAGTGGGACGAGGATGATCAGGAGACTGCGGCTCAAGCAGACCCCCAGAGGTAACCAGTTCCCAAGATTAAGTTACTCCTCAGTGAAGAGGAGGAAGATATGTCCTTTCTCGAATTCCTTACACCTGCGCATGTACCTGAGGTGGGAGAGCGGGGGTTTGAAGAGCCGCCCTGTTCCCCACTGGTTTCCCCGCCCCATTCCCCACCGTGGGAGTGGTCTCAGGCGCCCGAGGCTTCGGTGGCAACGCCTCCTGTTTTCGACAGGCCACCCACAGCCCCTGCCGCCGCCCAGCCTCCGAAAAAGACGTCAAAAGGTCCCACCCAGCCCTGTCGCTCAGTAAGAGCGCTCTCGGGGCCGGCCGACGTCATCCAGGTCCCACCCCCTCCTGCCCCTGAGGCCCGGACCACGGCACGAAGGGCGGGACCTATGGCAAGTGGGTCTGACGTCACTACTCGCCCCCCCCCGACAGTCCGCGCAGGCTCAGTCCATGCTAGGGATGGCGCATGCTCCCTGCCCACACCCAAGCCAACCCGCTGCCCCCCCCACCAGAGCCACAGCCGCCCCTCCTTCCTCCACTGCAGCGGCGGCCGTGCCTCGCTGGCGGCTGATGCGGTCAAGCATCGCCGAGCTCGGGGAGCCATCATCCTCCAAGGAGGCACATCCCGCCCCACCCCGTCCCCGCCAAGCGGAGGCTTTCAAGGCATCCCAAGCCGCGGCAGCCTCTGCCGCTGCCAAAAGTGGCTCGCGGCTGATCTGTGGAGCAACAGCGCTACCTTGTGGGACAGCAGCAAAATTACAACAAGCATTCCAACAACTCCAAAAGACATGTAAGATTATTGTAATGCAGGATGCACCCACGCACCCTCAATCAATCAAAGCCCTCAAAGCATCCCTTTCAGAAGAAGACCAAGACACAATAGTCATCTTCCCAGGTAAATGGGGAATGTCTAACCCAGACACAGCACACACTGAACAGGAGACCAGCCCTCAAGCCAGGGTTGATCCAGAACAACAGCTCCCTGGAGCCCAGGATGTCAGCGATGAAAATGTTATATCCATCGTGGCAGGACAAGGCATTCCTATGTCATCCGAAGAACCACCTGGCTTTTGGACTTCATCAGGCACTTCAGCTTTTTACATGCCTGCTCCTAAGGTTTGACTTTCAAGGCAACAATCCAGTTCCTCAACCCGCCCGCAATTTTTTTCATTTTCCCAAGACTTTGTAACACAGCTCTTTCTCCAGCTTCAGGAATGTGCTCATCAATTTCGATTGCAAAAACACCATGTTTGCTCTCTTCCACCCTCTTCATGACCAGCACAGACAGCAGATTCAACCATTGTCTCTTTTGTTCCTTGACAGCCACAGCCAGCAACTGTGGATGTGACAGCCTGGTCAGAGAGTGGGAAAATGAGATTCATTTTCTCACAGTGGACTTGTGAGACCTTTTAGGGAGTTGTAGAGAAATGACGATAACTTGTTATTATAAACAACCTGCAGGTGGTGTTTTCCTACTCTGTTTTTCTGTTCTTCTCAAGGACTGTTTGTGAGAAAGGTGTTTCTGTTAATTAGCCAATCAAGTGGAATGTATCAGAACTGTCTATAAAGAGTTTTTCGCATTAAAGTTGTTGATGTGCAAACCAGCCTTCTTAGAGTCTGTGCAGCTTTCTTAGTCGATAGCGACATCTGGTGACCAACGACGTGTATTGCATCGATTGGCCCCTCATGGATCATGGGACAGACGGAGACACCTGGGACCTCCTCCGGGATCCCGTGGCGCCCACATGGTCTGCCCACATCCGGACACCCTTTGTTTCCCCGAAAAGGTAATGACCTTTCCCCACGTCCTTCCAAAAGGGACTGGGTCTGTGGTTTTGCCCTGATAGCTTAGACAAGCGGGCGGGGTCGAATCCCGCAGCGCAGCCGACAGTCCGTGCTTTGCTGGGGTTGGGTGCCAGTATTTCCACGATGGGAAACTGTCGCAACAGAGGGAGACCCAGGGGCTCAGTATGAGTCATCAGCAAGGTTCCGATTTATTGATAGAATGCAAGCTCCTAATATACTATGCCTTAATGAGTTACTACATATTCTGTAGTACAATATTATGATTGGTACATGTCTTACAATATCAATCCCTCCCATAGCTCAGCACCTGTGGTGAGCTAATCCCCTTTTCTCATGCCACAGGCATCTTGTTGCTTCTTCCCTTATCTACCAAGGACATGGGGCCCCTGTGGTTTCAGCATAGAGCTCCATCTAACTCAACTCCTACACGAGATAAGTGCGGTGTTAGCAGGACCTTATTCCGTTAGCTGTAAAGGTTCTGCATGTCCTTTGTCACGTAACCAATTCTCCACAGAAAACCACGCTTCTAAAGTAGAAGACACAGTTGTTTACGTGTGGAGGGACATGATTTCCTTTGGGGGAATCTCTGTGTCGGATGATTCGCTTTGTGCTTTGTTAACATGGGCCAAGTCTCATGACTTCCCGGTGGATCTGGACCTTGCTTTTAGCCCGATCCTGTTGGAGGCATTGCACCACTGCCTCACGGAGTTTTTTGGAGGGGATTTCACCATGCCTTGACTTATGGCTGTGTGGAGACTCCTGTTCTGTGCCATCCCGGCCCTGGACAGTGCATCAGAGGGGGAGTTAGGAGGGCGGGGATGGTACCGGCATCTTGGGGGTAGATCGCCCCACCGGGCAGCTGCCAGCTTCTCTCCGTCTCCACGTGGGCCAGCGGGAGGCATGGGGACTCTCTGCGGAACCCATCTCTCATCTGGAGATTGTATTCTACCAACAAGTCTTGGTCCCTACGTCTTTGGGAGGTCACTGTCTCCTCCTTCTGCAATATCAACGCCGCCGAGAGAGATAGCTGTGTCTCGGCCACGCCTGGGAGATGATGCTTCCCTGCTTGCGCCGCTTTCGGCCCCTCTGTTGCCGCAGCTAACAGGCCGGTTCTCCCCTTTCCTGCAAAAAGTGGCTGGTGGGTCACTGCGGCGGCCGGCCCCCCCTTCTCCCCCCCTGCATTCCGGGGACCGGCTCTTTCACATCCAGCAGGAGCGGCAGTTCCCAGCTCCAGGTTCCCCTCCCACATCACAGGCGAGGGCAGAGTCAGCTTCACCATCAGCTGTCGCCACGAAAACACTGGCCGCTCCGTCAGCTTCCTTGTCCTCAGCCACTGAGCTTGCGCAGATGTACAGGCCACGCCCATTGTCAGTGCCTGTCGACAGGTGTCTGCTTCAGCAGATGTCATGCCCCCGGCCAGTTTCCCCCTCCTTCTCCATGGCGCCTGCACAGGCGACAGCAACTGTGACCGCCACTTCAGAGCTGTCTCACCGGATGGTGAATCGCACAGCGGGGGCTGTGTCTCCTTTCAGTCCCCCGTCTTTGGTTGTGGAACGACTACCTTCTCCTTCTCCCGGCGTGGTGGCTGGCTTGGTTGACTTGATGTCTTTTACACCTTTGCCAATGCAGCCCACGGCGGCGGCGGTTGTGCTGCCGGTCATGGCCGTGCCATCTGCGGCTTGGTCCCCGGCCGCAGCACAGCTGGCAGCTGGCCCCACTGTGTCTGGGCTTGTAACTAGCCCTTCGGCCTCGCAGTCCACAGTCGGCCTCTTGAATCCAGACCCTTTGGCCAACCCACCACCCCCTGCTACCTGCTGGCTGTCTTTCCTATCCCTAGATGGGGACAGGGACAGCGATAACTGCCAACGGCCAGTCCCCCGGTGGGGGCGTGCCCCGGTGGTAGACCGCCAGCACCGGCAGGTGGAATCATCGTCTGTGTGTAATGCAACCTCTGGACTTTGCCTCCCTGTCAGGTGACCATGTGCCCCAAGAATCCTCACAGCGTTTGGGACGCAGTTAAGATGCAAGCTCCAGAAGCTGGGGATGAGGATCGGTCGGACAGCGTGGGAAGGCCACGGTGTACAGCTGATGACACCCCACTTGCCTCGAGGGGAGGGGTCACAGGTGTCGGTCAGATAGCTTGTCCGGTATCTGAGGGAGGGGCACGGGTGGTTCAGGAGGACCACGTTCTGCCTCGGGGCCAGGTGCAAGGTCTTCCTGTGTATAAGCCTGTCCCAAACTCAGGATACGCCGACAGGCATGATGTGATTGCCTGGCGGGTGATCCAAAATCTGCGAGACCAGGCTGTGAAACATGGCCTTGGCTCTGTGCGGGTCATGCAGGCTCTCAGAGTGATAAATTTGGACCTGCTTGCTCCATTTGATATTAAACATATTGCTCAGGCACTGTTCCGGCCTGTGCAATATGAGTTTTTTTTGAAGTACTGGGCACAGGCTGCTGCAAAGGTTGAGCAAGCAACAGGCTTCTGCCTCAGGGAGACCCTAGGTATGGCAGGGGAGTGGACGCTCTCTTTGGAGAGCAGGTCTTTTCCAGTCCTGATTTTCAGGCTACCGGGGACTCTGCTGCTCCTGAGTAGTGTCAAAAGGTAGGATTTAATGCATTGTTGAAGATTATTGAGATGGCTTCCCCCAGTCCACAGTGTACAACAATAATTCAAGGGGCAGGTGAGCCTTTTTTGCCATTTGCCAAGAAGCTTGCAGCTGCCCTGGAGAAACAGGTTGAGGATGATGCCTTAAGGCAAACTTTATGCAAGCTGTTAGCCCGGTTCAACTTGAACAGTGAATGCCGGAAGATCATAGATGCTCTTCCAGGTGACCCGTCGCTGGCAGACATGGTCGATGCATGTGCCAAGACAGGTTCTGTAGACCACAGGGTGTCTGCTCTGGCGGTTACTACACAGCCAGGCCAGGTAGCCTTATGGGGCAGACAACAGAAGAACAAAAATAAGGGCAAGAAAAAGCAAGGAACACCAAAAGCAATGGTGACGGGTGACTCCTTCTTGTGCGCTAGATGCTTAAGGGCAGGTCATTTTGCAGAGCAATGCAAGGCTAAATTTCATGCTAATGGCCAGCCTTTGGCAGGCCCAGGAAACGGAACGATGAGCGCACAGGGGAATTGCACTCAGGCACAAGTGATTCCTCAGAGCATGGCACTGGCTCAGGTCTGCCCAGCCGGCTCGGAGGCATCACCAACAGCTCCCCCGGCGTGGATTTATGTACCACTGATGCAGTCGTCTTAGAATCCTGTTGTGAACATAAGGTTCCTTTGGACGTGTTCAGACCTTTGGGACAAATACTGGGCACTCTGCTTGTGGGGAAATCTAGTGTCACCCACGAAGGAATCTTTGTTCACCCAGGAGTCATTGACTCTGACTTTTCAGGTCAGATTTGAGCCACGGTTTTCACGCCATCCCCCCCATCACTATTCCAGCAGGGACTCGGATTGCTCAACTTGTGCCTTTTCAGTCATGCGTCCCCAGGACTGGCCAGCAGACTTGTGGGAGTGGTGGCTTCGGATCCAAGAGACCGCCACAGGCCCTCTGGTCTGCGGACATTTCTGCTCAGCAACCCCAGATGGTGTCTACCCTGACCTTACCGGGCACCCACCCGCCGATGTTCGAGCTTCAAGGTTTGATCGCCACAGGGGCAGATGCGACAATCGTCTCCCTCTCTGTGTGGCCTCCTACGTGGCCTTTGGCTCCCACGGAGTCAGCCGTCATAGGGGTGGGGGGTGCAGCATATGCCTTGGTGAGTCAACGGTTCATGCTGATCACTAATGCAAATGGGCAGATGGCTGCAGTTCAACCCTACGTCACTCCGTCTCTGATCAATGTCTGGGTGCGGGATGTATTGGCTGCCTGGGGAGTGCGAATTGGAAGGGGTTGTAACTGAGGCCACTGCATTGAAAAGAAAAAAAAAAAGGGGGGAGGGATGCCTGGAGAAATTCAATTAATCACCTCACAGTGCCACAGAATTCAAAGAATCCTGTTATTCTAAATTATTTCCTCTCATTGCATTCTTCAGGTGAGACGCACCTGCCTCGAGAGAAGGTCCGGATACGGGACCTAGCCACTAATGGTTGGGAGGGCTGGTGCAACCTTATCATTTGGGGCTGCGGGTATGCATGTGTTTCCACAGACACATGAGTGTGATGGGTATCTGCGAGGTGTGTCTGCCCTGATTTGCGACACCAAAACCAGAATGTGGCCGACAGGCAACCTCTGAATGATGATCAAGATGACGGCCATCAATCAGATGGCCCCTCCCTGAGTGGGGTGAACATTCCATCCTTTCTTTGTTTTTGAAAAAGGACTGTTGACAGGCTAAGACTGTCGGTTCTTTGAACAAATTAATAAGTTGCTATTATGTTATTAGACTTGGTATTGAGATTGTATTAGAATAAGTAAATGATTTTAGGATTGATAGAGCATTTCTTGTAAGAGGCAATCACAAGATCCGATCTCTCTGACCATTTTTTGGTGTCCAACTGAGGAACCTCTGGAGCTGTGTTTGTTCTCCTTCCTGCAAGGGGCCCCACAGAGGATTACAAACACTGACTCCTTCTTTAAACAAAAAGGAGGACCTGTGGATGTGACAGTCTGGTCAGAGAGTGAGAAAACGAGATTCGTTTTCTCACAGCGGACTTGTGAGACCTTTTAGGGAGTTGTAGAGAAATGACGATAACTTGTTATTATAAACAACCTGCAGGTGGTGTTTTCCTACTCTGTTTTTCTGTTCTTCTCAAGGACTGTTTGTGAGAAAGGGATTTTTGTTAATTAGCCAATCAAGTGGAATGTATCAGAACTGTCTATAAAGATAAGAGTTTTTCGCATTAAAGTTGTTGTGCAAACCAGCCTTCTCGGAGTCTATGCTGCTTTCTTAGTCGATAGTGACAAGCAATCCCTTTTACTTCCCCTCAAACAGAAGGGGGAGGGGTGCCTGGGATGCATGCACCCTTCAGGGCAGAAGAAGGTGCATCCAGGCAAATTACAAATCCACCACATACAGGTATGGATTTGGTTTCAATTCCCAGAAATATTCTGCATGATGCCTAGTCAGCGACTTGGGCAAACGTCAGAAGGACAGCACTGCAAGACAGAGGTTATGATATACTAGATACAGACAGCATTGCAATGCCAGTGAGGTATGGAAGAAGAAATGAAAACCCCAGATGGGAACCTTTGGACCATCAGGTCTTGAAAGACTTATTAGAAGCCGTAAAAAAAGAAGGACTTCATTCACCATATTTCAAGCAGCTTTTGAGAGGCATTTTTGACAATTATGACTTAGTGCCTTTCGATTGTAGGTATATTGCCTCAACAATTTACAGATTCACAACTCCTGCTGTGGGATGTGAGATGGCGAAGGGCTCTCACATAACTGAGAAACAGATATGCAGGAGGGCCACATGCAGATCTCACATTGGCTCAATTGGCAGGAGATGAACCTCATGATAGACCTGAAGATAAGTCAGCAGAGTTGCCTCGAGATGTGATTGCAGACATCAGAGAGGCAGCCCAAAGGGCAATTTTGCAAATTCAACCAATTGGAACTCCAGAAGGTATTTACACAGAAGTAAAGTAAGGTGTCTCCAAGCCTTTCACTTCATTCATCGATCGTCTCACACAAGCAGTGGACCAACAAGTGAGTGACGAAGTGGCAAAGCCACACTTGCTTTGAAGTCTAGCTTTTGCAAACGCCAATGCAGAGTACAAACGTATAATTAGTTCCATGCCTGGAACGCAACCAACCATGACTGAGATGATAGAGGCATGCAGCAAGGTGGGCAGACCTCAGCACATCACCACAATTCAAGCAGGCATTTGGACGGAACAAGTCGGGAAAATCAAGAGCATCGTGAAGAATTCTCAAAAACTCTCAAAGCACTTCACCCAGCTCTTCAACAGGCCAGTTCCACAGAAGTGATGGCAAACAGCATTTGCCGGAGGACCATGCTTCAGATGCGGAAGATATGGACACGTGAAAAAGAACTGTCTAGAACCAACAAAAAGCGCGAAAGAGTCAGGCCTTTGTCCAAGATGCAGAAGAGGAAAACATCATGCAAATCAGTTACTCCAAAACAGATGTAGACGGAAAACCTCTACGCCTTCTGGGAAACTCAAAGAAGACCGCGGAACGCCAACCCGCCATGACACAAGTGATGGCAATGCCTCAGCCCGAAACCCCACAGGGGTTCCCAGTGGGAACGCAACCATTGGGGAATGTCAATCAGATTCCATCAGCAGGACCATCTGCCAGTTTCCCCAGCAACCCAGAATTATTACCCCCAGGCACACAATGTGAATTGGCAGCGTCCAAATTAGTGTGTTTTTTGAATGACGATCATGCAGCGACTCCCACGGGGGTCACTGGAACATCATGGAAGACTTAATCATAGCAAGGACAGATGCAGTATTTTAGGGCTCATTGTTCACCCATCAATTGTCTCAGCTGACTGAAATGAAGAACTAACAGTTTTGGCTCAAGCTTTACGTCCTTCATTGATCCTTCCAGAAAATACTCCAATAGCCAAAGCCATTGCCTTGCCACCTCATGCAACAGAGCAGATCACGCCAGTGATGGGTCGACAGGTTCTATCTGTCAACAAAGATGCGGACATTCATACCACCTGGGTGAAGCAAATAGGTCACAATCAACCCGTGATCGCCTGCAATTTGACATGCGGCGACAAAATTATTTCAATCAGAGGCATGCTGGACACAGGTGCGGCTGTCACAGTCATCTCTTACCTCTTTCAGCCCAGAGAATAGAACTTGAGGACACCCTTGGGCGCCCTCTCAGGTATCGGAGGAAACACACTGTGCCTGCAAAGTGAGAACCCCGTTGTCGTTTCAGGGCCGGGAGGGAAGACAGCCATAATTTGTCCCTTTGTTGGGCAGAAGCCCATCACGGTGTGGGGGAGAGACATTTTATCACAGTGGAGAGTGAAAATAGAGATGGATTTTTATTAGGGGTCACGGCAGCACTCACCACCTTGAAGTTGACCTGGAAGACGGATGACCCCGTATGGGTGGATCAGTGGCCCCTTGAACAAAAGAAATTGAGTGCCCTCAAAAAACTGGTTGAAGAGCAATTGCAGAAAGGTCACATCGAGCTGACAAATAGTCCCTGGAACTCTCCAGTGTTCGTGATCCACAAGAAATCTTCTGACTCATGGAGATTGCTCCATGACCTCAGAAAAATCAGTGAGGTCATTGAAGAGATAGGACCACTTCAACTTGGACTTCCATCTCTCTTGATGATTCCGAGAGATTGGCCACTTGTAATCATTGATCTCAAGGATTGTTTCTTCAACATCCCGCTTCATCCAAAAGATGATCCTCGATTTGCATTTTCTGTCCCAAGCATCAATAGACAGGAATCCTTGCAGAGATATCATTGGGTTGTTCTTCCGCAAGGCCTCAAGAATTCACGGACAATTTGCCAATGGTTTGTGGCCCGAGCCTTGTCTCCAGCGCAGAATAAACATCCACAGGCAATGATAATTCATTATATGGATGATCTGCTTATTGCAGCACCAATGCAACAAGAGTTGCGGGAGGCTTGTGGCAGCATGATTGCGGAAGTCCAGAATGCAGGGTTGGAAGTTTCCACCTCAAAAATCCAGGAAGTCTCACCATGGAACTACTAGGGATGGAAAATCACAGAACAAACTATAAGACTGCAGAAGATCCAAGTGAGGACTTGAGTCAACAATCTACAGGACCTACAGCAACTTTTGGGAGACATCAGTTGGATCAGGCCAATTTTGGGGATCATGAATTACCAACTTTCATCACTTTTCAATCTGTTGAAAGGAGACTGTAATATTAAATTCCCCAGAACTCTCACGTCTGAAGCTCAAGATGCCCTTGAGAAGATTGCTGAAGCTCTTCAACAGAGACAAGCACATAGTTTTGTAATGATGCAACCTTTTTTCCTTGCAGTGTTGGGAGAAAAAATACAACTGTATGGTCTCATATTCCAATAAGATTTGTCAGAAAAAGACCCTTTGTTGATAATAGAATGGATTTTTTTTTACCCTACAGATATCCCAAAATGATTTTTACCACATTAGAAATGACAGTCCTGATAATAATCAGGGCCAGAGCCAGATTGCTAGCTATGGCAGGCAAAGATTTTGCCACAATTTACCTGCCTTTGAAAAAAGATTATCTTGATTGGGCATTGCAAAGATCAGAAGAGTTGCAAATTGCATTGCTAAATTATTCAGGTGTTTGTTCAATTCATTTCCCAAGCCACAATCTGTTGCAAATAAAATTAGGTTTCAGAGAAAAACCCATGATAAGTGAAGTACCATTGGACATGATAACATTGCTCACCAGTGGTTCAGGAAGAACACATAAATCAGTCATAACTTGGTAGAATGCAATCACAAAAGAGTGGGAATCAGACGTCCAAACAATACAAGGCTCACCTCAAATTGTAGAATTAACAGCAGTGGTCAGAGCATTTCAATTGTTTCAAGAACCTCTCAATTTAATTAAAGATTCAGCCTATGTAGCAAATATAGTCAAAAGGAAAGAAGGGTCACTTCTGAAAGAGGTTGATAATGAGGACTTGTATTGTTACCTTGTAAGCATGCAGAAAATGCTACAGCAGAGAAAACACAAATGCTTTATCTCCCACATCAGAGCACACTCTTCTCTTCCAGGATTCTTAGCAGAAGAAAACGCACAACCAGATGAATTGACCATGATAATTTCAAACACCTAGTTGAACATTTTTGAGCAGGAAAAACTGAGTCATGCATTCTTCCATCAGAATGCACAAGCACTGATGCACACATTTCACATTTCCAAAGACCAAGCGAAGGCCATCATAAGTGCTTGCCCTGATTTTCAGCTCATGCAACCTCCTCTTTCCACAGGAGCGATCAATCCAAGAGTATTGCAGAGTCTGCAGTTGTGGCAGACAGATGTCACAAAATACCCATACTTTGGGAGACTCAAAAATGATCATATGTCAGTGGACACCTTCTCAGGCGCGGTCTTTGCCTCCCTGCACACAGGCGAAACAACAAAGCATGCATGTCAGCATTTTCTGCAGGCATTTGCATCATTAGGTGTTCCTCAAGAAGTCAAAACAGACAATGGCCCAAATTACAGAGGACAAACCCTTGACACATTCTTAAAAAATGGGGGTGTTCGTCACAGTTTCGGCATCTCTCATTCTCCTATGGGCCAGACCATCACTGAGAGGACACACTGAATCATGACTTTAAAGGGCTGAGATTTTAACTGAGGGTTAGAACCAATTCATACTGAAGTTAGATGCACCAGCGATAGGTTAATGATTATTAGATGCTTAAGCTAAAGCTAATTGTTATATTCTGAGCTTATTCGTAGAAGGAAGTGGAGCAAGCGAACCATTATAGGAACATGTAAGAAAGACATTCTGTGCTGTTCTTGTGAGCCAGCAAAGGCTTCCGGAAGATAAGGAAAGCCCTGTATCTCTCCTGAGGAAGACACCAAGGTTGTCACCTTGGCGACATGATATGAAGGAGAGAAAGTAAAAAGATACGGACTCTAGCTGGCTCACAGAATGACGTGGCTACTTGATCACCTACTGAGAACTTTGTTTCTTTCTTATAACCAATGGGCAATGAATGTGTATGTTAGGTAAATGTAAATATCNAAAAGTATAAAAGCAACATGTTGCTATAATAAATCTCTCTTGTGCCCTTCTGATGGAGTCGTGGTGCTTTGTGCTGTGTTGCGCTCTATAGCGACATCTGGTGGCCATCTGCCGTGATTGTAATTGGACTGTAAA
>WBNO01021194.1:56172-177902 GCA_013400575.1 Peucedramus taeniatus | reverse complement strand
TATATATATTATTTATATTATTTAATTTGTCTCACCCATCAGTGCTTTGGTTTGTTCCACTGCTCTGTTCTTGTTGTGGTTCAATTTGTTTCAGGGGATTGTTTTGTTTATTTGTGTACATCTGTGTAACAAAGCACAGCTTTGGATCTTGGACACCTTTCTTGTCTGTTAATATGCTTGCTTAAAAGAAAATGAGAGGTGCAACCTTCTGAAAGTGTCAGCTATTTTGTTAGGCCAATCCAATGATACAACTGATAGAACCCAAAATAAAACCAAATCAAACAGACTTCACCAGGCTGTATATCAGAGCACGTACTAACAGATGAGTAAAGCTTTTCAGCAGCTGCCACTATGAGTTAACCCAGTAATATACCAAATCTAGAAATACCTGCCATTTCACAGGCTGCTGGATCTGCTTTAAACAGCAGATAACTGGGGAAGAAAGTAAGATGGGATGAGGTGTACATTCATGCATTTTTGGAAGGGATCAGTCCATGGATATTAAGTCAAAGGCCATATGTGTGATGGTACAGTGAAAGTGATTTTTTAAGACAAAATATGGGCTTAGATACCTTGCTGACCACCCATTTGTGGTTAAGTGAAAGGACATACATCACTGGAAAATATTAATAGCTAGTCTTCAGGGAAAAGCAGTGGAATACAGTCAGCATTAATCACATCCCTGACTCTATCTCAGGAGCCAAGAAGAGGTCATTTTTTTTTTCCATCAGGAACATCTTGGTACTTAAAAGAAAAAATGCATTCACACTTAAAGGTTTCTGTGGTGTAACCATAGAGATGTGTTAATGTAATAATCACACACAGCCATGTAGGGGCTTGTGCTGTTTTGTGCAAAGGGGTTTAGCAAAGTCCAACCTTTCTCTACACAAATGCACCCTTTTATAAGTAAAGATAAAGAAATATGTAAGTTTTACAAAAGCAAAGGCCTAATTATTTTCTTCGTGGTCTAAAATTGTGAATCTCCACATGGTGCAAATCAGCACACCCAGGGTAGCTCTGGGGATTTGCTCCTGCTAAGAAACCAGTCTATCACTTCCTCAAGGCTCTGACATTTTGAGGACTGTGTTACGACACAGAACAGCAATTCTGAAATGCCAGAGCAATCCCACTTTATCACCACGTGGTCCTGCTGAGTAAAATAACAAAGCTCAGTTTCTCCATGCAGTGTACATTTCAGCATGCAAGTTTATTTCTCTGCAATGACAGTTTTCTTCCTCCTCTAATTTCACCAGGAATTACTATGGGCATGCATATTCCTCAGGTGATATTGGCTCAGCAAACTGATTTGTTAAAGCTTCTGGACAGAATCAAAATTCATTACACTAATCAGATTCTTTGATAATTCTGTAGAGCATGCTCTCAGGTGTGGTGTGGAACCAAAAATACAGGTATTTTTAGTGTCCAGTAGCTTTAAAATTTGGTGAGATATCTTAATGGACAGTTCATCATCTCTGCTGATGTGTGCATATTATACTGAGCCATACAGAGCAGGCATAGCAAAATCCACCAGAATATGCTATTTTCTGTATTTGTAAGAAGTGAGCCCACCTCTGTGGGAATCCATCCCCAGCACAGTACAGAGACATCTGGTAGTTAATAGCAAAGCCACAAATCATCTCTAAACTCACCTAAACAAAGCCAGAGATGATCTAATTTATTGTTGGTGGCAGTCCTGCTTTGACTTGCTGTAGGTAGCCCCTAGCAGCCCTCTAGCAGTTAACAGGAAAAAAAATTCCTACTGGACTTGAAATGAATTGCAGGTGTTTGGGGAGAGGGGTGGGAGTAGCTTAAGGTTTTAAAATTACACAAATATTTCCAATTTGACCAGGAATTTGTCCACTCTCATATTGAAAACGTGTTTCATTTTCAGCTTGCTGATGCATTCAAAAGCATTATTTCTCTACAAAGTGAGAAGATAATTGCCTGCCTGAGAATGAAAATGTATTGTGATACCTTTAGCTGGTTTCCATTCTGTGGATCCACAATACTCCTTTGAGTTTGTCATTGCTGATATACACGAGGTACTGTAACAAAAGGTTATCTTGTTTTTGTGCTACTGAAAGGGTTGTTAGCTGTTTCTTTCCTGAACTGTGGCACCACAATATACATATTGTATTCCCTGGCAGGCAATTCTCTGACTGCTTCCATCTTCCATCTCCCTATTGGCAGAGCTGTGTTTCAGCACCGCGCAGACAGGCACTGACGGGCGCTGAGCTCTACATCTGGACCTGACCAGCAAAGGCCAGCAAGGCTCATGAGAGGTCTAGAAAACATATCTTTTGAGGAACAGCTGAGGGAGCTGGGGTTGTTTAGTTCCAAGTAGAAGAGGCTCAGGAGGACCTCATTGCTCTCTGCCAATCTCTGAAAGGAGGTTTTTGGGCCAGTCTCTTCTGCCGTGCCTGTAGTGACTGGACTAGAAGGAATGACCTTGAACTGAGACAGGGAATGTTCAGATTAGACATTAGAAAAATACTTTTTACTGTTAGAGTGGTCAGGCTTTGGAATAGGTTGCCCAGGATGGTGGTGGAGCTGTTCAAGAAGCATCTGGATCTGGTGCTGGGTGATGTGATTTAGGGGTTCAGGGGTTGCAGTGGCAGTGCTGGGTGGATGGTTGGACCAGACAATCCTAAAGGTCTCTTCCAGCCTTGATGATTCTATGATTCTATGTAGGCAAGGCTGTACTTCTACATGGCTCCAACTTGCCTGCCCTGGCAGTTGCTGCAACATGTCTCTGAAGCTTGCTTGCTTGCCCATTAGGGTTTCAGAATGAGGAAAATGTGGACAATTTTCCAGAAACCAAGAACACAGCCTAAAGGGGGGTCTGTCCAGTTTATCCTCTCTAACCCATATTGCTATGTCCCCTCCAGAAACTTCATTTAACCAAAGCAGGCGTCGCAAAAGGTAGGGAACAATCAGAGCTCAGACTGAGCTGCAGCTGAACATGCTCCCAGCAGTTAGGAGCAATAAGGAAAATTCTCTTGAGTGCTCAAGCAGGGAATTAATTATTTCCAAGCTGTATTTTCACAAAGGTGTTTAGACTCCTGATAGTGGCACCTGAAGGACTGAAAAACATAGAACTTGCTTCAAACATAGACATATTTGGGAACTTTGTACAGTCACATTGTTTCAAGACAACTGTTTGACAAATGAGAGCATGGTGAGTGCTAAACAAAGGTGATCTGTTCAAATAATGTCACAGCCTGAAAGAAAATACCACTATCAGAACTAGTCAAGTGTGCGTCCATCATGACTAATAGCTGGTGTCAGTCCCCCCTGAGTGACAAGCCCTGTGCTCTGGGGCAGGTGGAGCCCAGCAGGGCTGTGGTGGCAGCACACCAGCTGGGACCCTCCAGCTGGCCGGGGGCTGCGGCGACCCCAGGGCTGCACACAGGGAGCCACAGGAGCAGGGCTGGGCGACTCACAGTGCTGGTAAGGAGGCAGATAAAGCACCCTGGAAAATATAGGTCACAAGCCAACTAAGCTAAACTAACATGAGGAACCAGTTCATTTACTGCTTGACAGCTGTAATGGGTGGGGTTGGGGAAGAATGAATCTACGGGTCTCTGAAGAACTCGCCCTGCTGCTGTCCACAACAGCATGGATGGTATCAACAAACATACGAGTATTAATGGTGCTGCAATTCTGCCAAATTTTTTTTAAAATCCCCAAAACTATCAATCAAACAAACAAAAGCAAAGGTGAAACCTTAGCTGTAAAAGGTCCAGTGGGGAATTGAGAATTTCCCTCCTTTTCTTGGTTTAAATCATGCCCAGTTCAAATTATATGAACCCATGTACCTTGAATCTGTAAGGGCTTTGTTGTGGTTACCAGGAAAATAGGAAGAAATTACTGTGCCAGTGATTTATGTCTCAATTATGAAATAAAGGGTTAATGATTATAAAATATGAGTGACTTGTACAGAGAATATGTGATATTTTTTCTCCTTGTCCTGACTACTGCCCTGTAATCATATAAGGAATTGAGAACAGACTGCACCAGCCTCTATAATTCCCCTTCGAGGCACTTAGAAATTATGGGAATTCATTCTGTTCCATTCGCAGCCAAACTTTGCAATTCTGAAATTTCCCATCCCAGAAAATCACATTTATGAGGTAAAACAACCATAGGGGGAATGTGAGTCTGATGGAGGAAGAAGGCTGATTAGGTTATTGGTGTGTCCACAGTAATAATCATGTTTAAACTGGAACTGGAACATGGCAATGTCCTTAACAGGCCTCCTTGATCAGACTCTCTAGAAAGAAAGTGGCAAGAAGGGGAAAAGGTAAATCGAAAGAAGGAACATGGTAGAAATAATGTAGAGCAAGGAATATGGGAAGAAAATGCTGCACCAAAAAGCCAGCAATGAGCTGCACGTTTCCCCATGTATCAGGGATCAGTCAATCCAGCTTGTGGTTTGTTCTCACACCCTTCTTAACTGCACAGGGTGCCTGTTCAGTGTAATACAAAATGAAATGTGTTTCTGTATTTTAGCTGAGTTTTTTAAGTTCAAACCACCTTTAAAGTGTGTTAGCCATCCTGTAACACCTGACAAAAAGGAAAGGCTGGGTACAGTTCTTCCTCCCCAATACACCCAGTCTTCTGTGCCACACTCTCTGCCCCCAAAAAACGCATGGTAAGAAAGAGGCATTCTAATCTTTACAGACCATTCACTTCAATTGGCTTTGGATTGCTTGAGCCCTCCACTTTTGTATTCTAAAGAAACCAAGAGAAAGCTCGTGAAGATCAGAGGCAGCTGAATGTCTTTATGTATAAAATAGCTTGAAAGGTAGGGCTTAACCCAGCAAAAGAAAGAAAAATTCACAGTTCACCTACTCTATCCATTCACAGATTTGTAATTTTGACACTTGTGATAAAACTAAAGGAAAAAATGTTAAAATTATATGGGAAAGGGAGGAGGGTCATAAGTCTAAACTAAAAGCCTGAAAAAAAATTTCAGGACTTCAATTGTACTTACAGATTTCCTCTAAAGACTGACAGCATGTGGCACTATCTTACTCTAATTTTCTCCAAAGGGAAAATGTGACACTGTATTAACATTGAATTAATCAGAGGAGCCAAATATATCTGTATGCACAACATAACTGTATCTCCCTGTCTCAGAAAACTTTCTACCCCAACTGAGCACCAGCTGGAAGTGAAATTCTTGCAATGGAGCCCTTTCTGTTTAATCCCTTAATCTTCTCAACAGTAGGGATTCTCTCTTAAACCCGACTGTAAAGTAACATCTGCACTGTTGAAAGAGAGAAAGCACCAGAAGGCAAGCCACGGAGGTCTCAGCTCCCTCTCTCCCACTCAGTGGTTTTCTCTTGAAGATGCCTGTTTAAGGACAGTTTACATTTAATGGCAGTGACACGGATCAGGCAGAATCCCAGAGGCTGAAATATTTTCTATTTCTGAGCAGTTATGGCTCCCCATTCTCATGATGTGGCAGGAGAACTTTAAATGACAAGGAGACCACAGAGATGGATTAACCTGCAGAGACGGATTAACCTGTAGGTGTTATGCCCTGAAAGTCACTACCTGTCCTCCCTTCAACCTTCCCTTTTCATTATTCATGGTTAGTATTTTGACAGCTTAGACCACAGTGATGTTCCTGTCTGTAACATGTCCTGGCTGTCAGTCCTGGGGCTTTATTATGGGTTTCAATGTCTCTTTTAGATTTGAGGTTAAGCAACATAGTAGCACAGATTAGTTGAGGGACTGCCTCCCAAATGCTAGATCAAAATTTCACGGGTCTCCTGGTTAACCCAGCCTTACAAAATCCCATGAAAAGTCAGGCACAGCACTCACAATCTTGTTATGTCTTCTAGCAGTCTAATAGAAAAGGGGAAACATCCCTCTCTAATTAGAATTAAATAAATGTAAATATGTATTAATGTATAGAATTCCTATGTATAATGTCTTCAAAATCTCAAACCACTCTGAATTCAGGTGACCAGATGGGTTGCTAATGTGACTCACTTCATTCTGTTCTCTCTTTGAATATCTGTCTTGTCTCCTCTCTGCCCCTTTGCCCCCCTTTTTAAAATCTCACAATGCTGCAGTACAAGTATTTGTTGCAGAAAGGAAAGGTGATGGTAGCTAGCTTTATGTTGTTAGACTGGCCTGTTCCTGAAACAGTACTCACAGTCAATTAAAGCAAACTTTTTACCAATGGCCAAGAAAATCATCACAGAAATTCTTCACGCTTACTTTCATAGTAACCCTTCAACTTTATAATAGTAATCACTTGCTCTGGAGAACAGAGCCTGACCCATGCCATATCTTAGGTTAGAAGCTACTTTTTGGAAGAAATACTGAGTTGTGAGTCCAAATGAGGCATACGCTGAAAAAGGCAACTGCACAGTGATAAGAATGCACCTTTTTGGTCTTCCATCTAAAGTCTGTAATTTATCGTAGGTTGCATTGGATATTCTGTGACTTCTGGTGAGGATTAAATGTAAAGAATGCTCTACTTTAGCTTTCTGGGCTCAGAATCTGTGACTTGATTTATGGTTGCAGAAAAATCGGTATGCAGGCCCAGAGCTTCTTTCAGTCTCAGCTGGAAGCTTCTGGCTCCTCACTAGGGTGAGACCTGCCAGGAACCAGTGAGATACTGAGCTGTGACACCACAGAAAAGGTCCCCACATGAGGCATTTAGATGGCACTGCAGTGGTGGTCCAGAAAGATATTCAAGGTACTGGGGACAAAAGTTTACAAGCAGCCCTCAAGCCCCATGAGCATATGTAGGGCATCATGCCTGTAAGTATTCTCTTTATTCAAGTGATGCTGATAATAGCAAACACCTCCCCTGCTGAACACACCACACTTTCCAGGTTGTCTGTGTCCAAAAGAGACCAGAGACTTAAGGCAGACCTTCTGATCTCCTTTCTCTTCCAGCTGGATCCATCACACAGAAGACGGGAGTATCCCAGACTCTCGTAGAATCAGGTCTTAATGAAACATATAACTAATAACTTAAAGATAGGTAAATTATTTCAATGGGGAAAATTTAGGTAAAGTGACTGAAAAAGATGAACTAGAAAGGCTGGTAAACAACTTTTATTCATCCACTGGGTCCTGGATAGGTAGGCACATACCTCCAGTCCTTTTTCAACTTTCAGTGCCTTCATGAGCCAAAAATACCACACTAAGGTTTGGCAGTAAGCCTGCTTCCCTGTCAGGCCTCCTTTGTCTCTCACATGGTTCTCAGTCTGTTCCTTGCTTGTTGCCCCTTTTGCCCACTGCCCATCCCACCCTTAATTTGGGAAAGCTGTACCATGCCCACCTTTTCTTAGGGAAAAAGAAATCATCCTCCTTTCACCTCCTCCCCCAAGGTTTTGGCTTGACCCAGAAGGCAGCAGTGAGGACCTGCTTACTCTCATAACCTCTGCAACGTGATGCACAATATACAATAGTGGGCCATAAATTAGAAATAAATTAGAGAAGGAATACTTATGTTCCAAGGTTGTGGTAAACTCTGCTGCTTTTATGCCTGCAGTGTTTCTGCTGGGGCCCTTTAGAAAGCCAGAGTTAATGCAATGGTCTGTGAGTAACAGAGTGCAATTAGTGAAGGCTCCTGGAAGCATGCAAAGAAGGAGAATCGATCTTTGCCAACCTTGGCCTTAGCCTGGAAAGAGGTGGTTTATGATCATGGTGCTTTTTGACCTGTCAGCATCATGGCAGTGTATTACAGAGGCTGTTGCTATTCCTCCCTGGAGCAGTACTGGAAACAAAAGTGGATTAAGGGGCAGAGGGCACTGCACTGCCTCCTCAGCTATCCAAATGCAAAAAGAGATATATTGTATGGCCAAGAAGAGTTTGTAATGTAACAGCTTACTACTGTTAACACACCAGCCTGGTAAGAATCCCCATGCTGTTGCATTCAGAAGGTCAGATGCCTCCCCTCACTGTATCTTAACTGGGAGGCTCAGGGGTGAGCACTGATTCATGGTCAGCGTCTTTTCATTTCTGCCCTGACCCAGATTCTGAGCTTTTGCTCCAAACTGGCATGACACTGCAGGGATCAGAGGCCATTTGCTCTATTGTTGGCAGCTAGGTACAAGACTGTCCAGGGAGAGGAGGAGTGGAGGTGTTGCAAAAAGACAAATCTCAAAAATAGATATCTTTATCTGGGAAATCCTAAAACGCCACTGTGCAATCAGGTGATGCCAGGGAAATGCCATACTCTGCCCTTAGGAGCCAACAGCTCTGCTTTGCTGAGGGCTTTAGTGAAATAGCAGTCAGGTGGTGATGTAAGCACACCAACCTCTCACTTCCAGTTCTCTTGATCCCATTGCTTTGAATTGCAGATTCAGGCTGAGCATACAAAAGAACACACTGTGAGAATATGTTTCTTTCTTTCTTTCTTTTTCTTTCTTTCTTTCTTTCTTTCTTTCTTTCTTTCTTTCCTTCTTTCCTTCTTTCCTTCTTTCCTTCTTTCTTTCCTTTCTCTTATCAAAATCTCTGCAAGTGTGCTGAGAAGGGGCGGGAGGGTGTCTGCTGCAGATTATTACTGAGACCACTTGTGACACTTTCTCATTAGCCTGTGTAATGGGAAGCCAATCTGCTGCTCAGGAAGCAACACTGCAAATTATTTTCAGCCACAGATGATGCAGCCTGGCTTTGAACTGCTTGGGCCTTGTTGCAACAGAAGCACCAGCAACATTCACTTAATGTGCATTGACCTTTCCCTGACCTGGGAGACAGACAGCTCCTGCTCTGGCCTTTTTCTATCACCATGCTTTTTTTCTGTAAAGATTTTGCTTGGCAGACTACCAGAAGGAAAATACTAAATGCTGTCGGCAAAAAAGTACAAAGTTACTTTGGCTTCAGTACATCTAGGGGAGAGAAAAAAACTAGTTTATCTCTCCCCTCCTGTGGCCATGCTGAGGACACATGGCAACTTTTGAACCTTAAAGGACAGCGATATGGAGCGAGGACAAAGGAGTAATCTGGACAAAGGGTGCCCCTAGGGCATTAAAAATAACTACTCCCCTCACCTTCTGTTGCTGCAGTAAGCTCACACCACTTGTCACTCAGTAGGAGATCTGTATCAAATAGGATGAAACTGGGGATGACAGGAAGTTCCTGAATGTAGACAAATCCATCAAGTCCATGTTTTGGACACGAAACTCTGAACTACTACCTGCTCCTAAAATGATATCACTTTAATATGCAGTTGTAGGGGCACAAGCTTTTCATTTTCTGTGACAGCAGAGACTGGGGATGATGCCCTGACCCCAAAGCTTGATGTACTACACAGTGGCAGGCCAGCATAGCCATAGGACCAGTTGCACCACAATTTGAGCACCTACAACAGAGGCATAAATAAGGAGCAGGGGAAACATGAGACAGATGTGGAAAGCATGAAGAAAACACCTCTTCCTTGAAAATCAACCAGAGCTCAAGGGAAGAGATCACGAAGAAGCAGAATACAAGATGAGAGATTACTGCTTGATCAAAAGCATAAGACTTCATACTTGAGTTGGATGAGCCTTTACTGAGAACAATACACAACCATCACAGTGCCTGACTGGGTCAGGCACGCCTCAAGACCTGATCACAGAATGACAGAATTGTTAGGGTTGGAAGGAACCTCTGGAGATCACCCAATTCAACATCCATGCCAAGGCAGGGTCACCTAGAGCAGCCTACGCTGGAACACATCCAAGTAGGTTTGGAATATCTCCAGAGAGGGAGATCCACAACCTCCCTGGGCAGCCTGTTCCAGGGCTGTGCCACCCTCCATGTAAAAAAGTTCTTCCTCATGTTGAGGTGGAATGTCCTGTGTTTTAATTTATGGCCATTGCTCCTCGTCCTGTCATTGGGAACCACTGAAAAGAGTCTGGCACCCCCCTCCTGACACTCACCTTTGAGATGTTTGTATGAATTGATGAGAGCCCCTCTCAGTCTTCTCTTCTCCAGACTAAACAGGCCCAGCTCCTGCAGGCTCTCCTCATGAGAGAGATGCTCCAGACCCCAAATCATCTTTGTGGCCTCTGCTGGACCCTCTCCAGTAACTCCTTGTCTTGTACNCAGAACTGGACACAGCACTCCAGATGTGGCCTCACCAGGGCCAAGTAGAAGAGGGAGGATCACCTCTCTTGATTTGCTGGCTGCCCTCTTCCTGATGCACCCCAGGAACTCACTGGCCCTTCTGGCTACAAGGACACACTGCCAGCTCATGGTTAACTTGTCATCCACCAAGACTCCCAGGTCCTTTTCCACAGAGCTGCTCTCCAGCA
The DNA here is from genome assembly GCA_013400575.1 of Peucedramus taeniatus. Taxonomy (NCBI): domain Eukaryota; kingdom Metazoa; phylum Chordata; class Aves; order Passeriformes; family Fringillidae; genus Peucedramus; species Peucedramus taeniatus. The sequence continues at coordinate 167,634 of WBNO01021194.1, read as the reverse complement.
GGTCAGCCCACAGCCTATACTGGTACTTGGGGTTATTCCTCCCCACATGCAGGACCCTACACCTGCCCTTGTTGAACCTTATTAGGTTTCTCTCCACTCAGCTCTCCAGCCTATCAAGGTGCCACTGAATGGCAGCACACACTTTGGGTGTATACCTGATGGTAGACTTTTATATCATCTGCCACCAGAAGGCAATTTTTGCTCTATTTATTCCCACTCCATCTTGTTTTCTACCTCCTTGCTCTACAGATTACTCTGAAAGCTAAGAAAAACATACTGTGATTTCAGTTGCCTCCTTGGAGGAAGGCCTTTATATTTCCTTCTTGGCCTTTCTTGTTCTCTGGTTTATGGATTGCTGACATACTCATGTGGCCTTTGTTTTGACCTCTGCACTATATGCCAGGGCTTGAGAGAACTCATCCAAGGAGCAAATGGGCATTTGTCAGAAATATTTATGCAAAGACAGAGCAGTGATGTCTCAGAGAGCCTGCCCTGGATGCAAAAGGGTTGTGCTACATCAAACTGTTCTGAGATCAGTTGTCACCGTGGCCAATCATGTAAGCAAATGTTGGTCTGGTACCCACTTCAAAGAAGCTGTGCGGAAAGATCTCACTTTTCCAAACTGCAGGGCTGTCAATTCTTCCTCTAACATATTTGCACAAACTGTGAGGCTTAGAAGGGATAAAGGTTCCATTCCAGCTCTTTATCCCGTATAGAATCAGAAACCCAAAAAGATACAGCCAAATGAATTTCTGGCAATAGAGGAGTTAAACAAATTGCAGAGTCACAGGAGAAGGCCTTGCTGCATAGAAAGACCAAGAGGGAACAATACTAGAGCCAATTGCAATTACCTGCTAACCCTGGTACTTCTAAAGCTGACCTCTCATTGCTATTGCTGGCTGCTTATTTTTTACACCAACCTTGAATGTTTACATTGAATTAATAAAACCCAAATATTTGCGTCATTAACTTCTGGGCTTGGTAATTCTGACATTTCTGGTATTTCTTCTCCAGTGTGCAGAAAGCACTGCCCCTCTCCCTCTCCTCCAGTTTTGTAAAGGCTCCAAGTAGCTCAGTATAATCTCTGCCCTTTGTTCCAAGATCCCCTTGTGGGTCCTTGCCCTGATTTGGGATCAATCTGAATATATCCTCTGACAAAATGACTACACCCCATCTCAGCACACTCCCGCTCCACATTCTGCTAAGTTGATTATAGGGCTAATTGGACACAGGCAACAGAGCAATTTAACTTCCCTGGAAGATGACAGCACTTAAATGCCCAGAGCCATTGAGAGTAGCTCTATGCAGGAGCTAATTTTTCCACCTCACTTATCACAGGCAGCTTTCATGCACTGGAAGTTTTAGGGCAATACTTCTCATCAGAAGAGAAACCAAGTGTTCGGAAGCACACTGCATCAGCCCAAGACATTAATTTTCTCATTCTCAAATCTGTGTTGAGGTGTGCCCCAAATGGCCCTTTTCCCTACTGGGAAACATAAGAGCCAGCAGCATTACAGCTCCTACAAAAAATGATGCAGAGGATGGAGTGAGCCTGCTCTTGTTCACTGAAGAGAGCTGAGGAAAATGGGATGAGAATGGGAATAAAAAAAAAAGGAAAGACTGATCATTTGGAGAAAATTAAGCAGAGGAACAGAGAAAGAAAGGCAGACAAGAGGACATTCCTGGACATGTAAAGCTGTGGCACTGAACAACTTTGGGAAAAGCTTTCTGGTCACCTGGCAAGAGGCTGCTGAAAAAGAGAGCTGAAGCGTGCTCTTGATATCCTCTTAGTTTTGAAACCTTTCAAAGGAATTGTTTCCTCCTGGTATTCATCAATGCTGGTTTCCCACGGGTGTGATAGGGAGGGGACCCCTTTTTAAAAGGTTTTAGCTGCATGAAGGTCACCTCAAACACCACTCTGAAGATAACGACATGGACAAATATTTCAGCCTCACCTATGCTCCAGCAGAAAGAACAGCAACCTCTCTGTTTTTCTGGTACCAAAGTGTTCCCTTGTGAAAATGAGAGAGCCCATATATCCAGACATCTCAGACTACCACGTGGCTTGAGCCCTACCACACACCTAAGGCCTGTTCACAGCCATCCTTCCACGGTGGGTGTGGGGCTCTGTGCTGGGGACACACAGCACAGCCCTAGGAAATGCAACCTGTTGTGCAACAGCATGTCCCCCCCTTTGCCAAACAAAAAGCAGCTGGGAGAAAACATCTACCCCTAAATGTAGATTTATTAACACTCAGCACCAGGAAAGTCAAGGTCAAGGGTTAAAGCTTGCCTTTATCCATCACCTCTTGATATGACCTTGGTGGGGCTTTTTGCAAAGGGCAGGGACAGTTGACGCCGTAATGAGCTGCTCTTCCCAGGAGACCCAGCACGATGAAACAGTACAGAACATCCCCTTTCATGTGTCAGTGCAAGAATACAGGTTTGATTGGCAATAAGTTTCCCATTAAAAATACATGGGAACTTACCTCAGAGAGACAGAGAGTAGACCCCACAGGATAAAGTCTTTTCAGCCAGCTTTTAATGAAGACAATTATATCCACGTATTTGAGGCTTTCCTTCTACATTCTTCTCCAAAGAAAACAGGCTCATTTCATGGGGCAAAACTAGAATGAAAAATAAATTCACATCTGTTGTACTTTAACTGGGTCAATTACATTTTGAAATCTGAATGACTGTGGTTTTAATACAACTAAGATGGTCCATAAAAATATTAGCTCACATGAATGTGCAATAGCTGCTTTCCAGAATAAAATGGTTTTTAAATTCTGAGGAAATTAATAGTTTCTAAAGAAAGAAGAAAAATACAACTTGGGTGGTCACTGAGACCATTCATTTTAATGAGTTTGCCAATATATTGAATCATACAAGGAAGGATCTAATGCTGCTTTATTCTGAGGACCTATTGAAGCATTAATTCATCTCTCAAGCAAGACTGGATGTCACAAGTTTAGTAATTTGTTTGAACTTATATTCCAAACATGGTGAACAAGGTGCTCTTCATTGCTCTCCTTCACTATTTCCTGTCTTTTTCCTCCCTCTCCAGGCACACATGGAGAGCCTGTAGCAGTTTGCTCAGTGGATTTGTGGATTTTACCCAGTGAACTATGGAGTTGGTTCCACCTATCTGTATTTCTGAATTTGAACTCCAGTCTCATATTCATAACTGCTGTATCTCAAAGCATGGAAATTCACAGCACACAAAATATCCTCTTCTGCTCGACTGGTTCTCTGTTACTACTGACACAGGGCCATTACTTTTGTGCAGGTAAGGACAGGGAAGAAGGCCACTCAGTCACCAATCCAGACTGGAACGATGCCAAAAATTGCTGGTGTTTCATGAGGAATAAAGGCAGAAAGATGGTGCACATAAACCAGTTTGCACCCCTGTCTGTTAGCAGATCTGATCCATCAGGATCAGATTGTTCTCATCATTTTTTACCTTCTGTGCAGTACATCATCTTCTGAGGTTCTGAGGTGAAGTTAGGGGTGCAGATGGAGTTCAAGCATCATTCTTAGAAAAGAGAGAGGCTTTGGAGTACTCAGATCATGATACCTTTTAAAATGCCCAACAGATCCAGAGCAGACACTGTAAAGAATATCTCTTTTTAAATTGTCTCCAGCTGGAAATCAGAAGACAAATGAACTGTAGTCACCTGCATTTTTAAAAACTTTGGTCTTGGTTTAAAGAGCTGAACTGTGAACATGGTATCATGTGAACCATAACAGCCTCATTAACTTAAAGCAGAACTGGACCTGCAACTCTCTTAGAATGGCCAGGACACAGGGCCAGTCACTTCTCCACCCACCTCCAGCAGCAGCACTGGGGAAAGAGAGGCACGAACATCTGCCACACACACACGCTCCCATCTCAGGAACCATCACACCAGATGGTATTAAAAAACTCATCAGATAGCACAGGCAAGAACCCATGGCCAACAGGGACTATAGCAGCACTGAATCTTGGCTGACTCTAAAGCTGGGTAGATTGGGCAAAATGGCTCTTCTGTTTACTCTGCCTTGCACTCTGCCCTTCTATGAAGCAGACACAGTGGCCACCATCATGGCACTTGGCTGTGAACCATTCCATCCCCAGAAGCTGCAAGAAACTCACACAGGGGAGTACCCTTTATCTCAGCCTGCCAAGACAGGCTTTGGGTTCAAATTACATTAATTTGCAAAATTCTCTGATTTCTCTCTGAGTGTCTTCTGTGTTGTTTAGGCAAAGTGCTTTTCTTAGAGCGGTCTATTTTTTTCTCAATATTGCATTTATAAGACGAATTTCCTTGCCCAGAACCAGCAGACACTCCCCCTGATCCACACTTCCTTATCTTCCTCCCTGTCCCCATAAAACTATTATTTAAAAACAGGAAAAAATACTCCGGCAAACAATCTTCCCTCCACCCTCCCTGCTATCTGTTTAAATATCCTTGGCTGTAAGACATTCAGTACAGAACAGTCATCAATTTTTAATTCATTTAATCTCTTGGTAACAGTGTTCTCGTGAACTGAAGGGCCCCTGAGGAAACTTCAGAGAAACCTCAGACGCTGGATCCAGGAATGAAATTTTGAGGATAGAGTGGACTCTGTGACACTGTATGGGTTAATGGGGGAATCAAAAGATACTTAAAACCGAGAACTTTGCCCCCCAGCCAAATCAAAACACATTGTAAACCAGAGCTCTGTACCCTAACACAGCACAGATTGAAACAAGCAGCAGGGAGAGAATTCCCTGCGTCAGAGATGTTCATGATTCAGCAAACTTGGGAAGGAGCCCTCTGAGTAAACATGTGGGTTGTCTGTGCTCCTGGTCCTGGTCCTGCTTCTTCGTTCTTTTTCCAAGAAGCTCAGAGAACATCCTTATATGCTGTCAGTAATTAAAATCTGCCTGCTTAAATGCCCTGGAAGTCTCAAGAGAGGACGGTTTTCCTCCTAGAGTCTGTAAATGTGGGGGAATCTAATACTGTGTGTATCTGCATTGTTCTCCAAAGAACTGTCACTCAAAAATGGACAAAACGCTACCTGTGTACAATGTGAATGTTAATTGGCTCTGCAGGCATTTTAGGGTAGGGAGCAAGAGGATTCTTGGTTATATTCAATCATGTCATGTAATGATAGCACTCACATGTCCCAGATGTACTGGAGTGCTGCGTGAAAACAAAGAGCAAAACCCTGTCCCCAGTATTTTATCATCTCATGAAAGAGGTTAAAAATAATCTATAGCTCCAGTTCTGTGGCAGCCAGAAATTATGTGTTTTATCTGAACCCAAGTTTTCTCTTCATGGCACGTATAAGAACTACATTTCTGTGAGGAGTCTTTTGGAAGGAGAAAGAGGTTTGATCATACACTGTATGATACTGAACTTAATGCACACATCAGCTCTACAACACCCAAGCAGCACAAAGTGCTCATAGCTCCAGATATCCAAAGAGTCTGGATGCCACTGACTATCACAGAGAAATGCAGTGCTAACAAGGGTGGCAGCAGAAAGAAGCCTAAAGCCTTCAGCCACCCTCCTCAGCACCCTCAGCCCTCCTTCTGAGTTGAGATCCCTGCCCAGAATTTCCTTACCTGTAATACCTGGCAAGCTGCTCTGTAGGGATAGGATTGGTTCAGTCCTGCTCAGCTTCTAGAGGCCAATGCTAAACAGCTACTTCAAGCAGGCTCAGTTGTAAAGAGACTGTGACTGGTTACCTTAAATTACACAACACAATTCCCATCTTTCCACATGCACCTTAGCATAACAGGCAGGCTGCTGCTGTAATGATGGGCAGCACAAGAACACCAGGCATTACACTTCAGAGCTACTCAGTAAATTGGCTTTTTTTTTTGCAAGATTATGCAATGTATAGGACTTGTGGGGTCTATTTTTCAAAAACTGGTGACTAGAAAATCGAGATGAAAAACATGGCCTCAATGTTTAGTGCTAAAGCCCTTTCCACGACACCAACCAGCAGAACTGCAGCTCAGCCAGACACAGAGGTGCTGGGACAATTTGCAAAGTTACTATTTCTTGCAGAGACTTCCCCTATTTGTGATGCCTTTTCCTAACCAAGTTATCTGCCATTTACCAGCAGCAACCTCTGATTCTTTGCCTGTGTACCTCCTGTTCTCTTTCCCACTATTAAGAACATTATTTTCTATTCTTCTGTCAGTGGAGTGTGCTGATGATTAGCACTGCAATGTCTGGTCCCCTTTATTGAAAATGTTAATCCTTCCTTTTTGCAGGGTTTCTTTAGCCAGGGGTGTTAATACTTGGTTAATAGAATCAGGCTGCCTTTTTCTTCATCTCTTGTGTTGCATGTGTTTTAGGAAGGGAATTATTTTTTGTCTTTTGGTCAGAATTTATTATAGTATCTTGTTTGGTTTTCTTTTTTTTCCAGAGGGGCTGCTTTGACTTTTCTTCCTTTTTTTTTTTTCCTTGCTGTAATTATGTTCTAACATTTAGCACTCAGAACACTCATTGTTCTGTGTCTTTTTTGGTTCTTGTAGTCTGCAAAGGGAATTTAAGAGTGTGTCCATTAAGGAGGAGTTACCTGTGTTCATAACCAAGAAGAGGACTGGGAGCTGAGAGTCTTCCCTCACTCAGCGCAGAGGTAAGGCTTTCTTTGCCATTCCACAAGCTTCCCTTCAACCTGAAGATCCTTTCAGAATTTGGACAGCAACCAGCATCCACCCACTGCCCATAAGACATTTTTTTCCATGGAGAGAGCATGATGTGAAGCGTGGGTCACCTATTGTACCTCCAGGAATCACAGACCCTGCCCTGGGGGAAAGGTGAGGTTGCCAAGATGCAAACGAGAGAGGGCTGCAGAATGAAGTGTAGGTAACTTCAGTGGCATGATCTTTTAATCCTGATCAGGTAGCAGTTCAGTGAAAACTCCTCTTGTTTTGTTGTGAAGAGCACAGACCCTACATCCCACAAATTGCTGTTGTGATGATTTTCTTTAAAAGAAAAGACATCACCTGGAGAAATGCAGTCACTCAAGGAAGAAAAGTGCCGAGTCATCTGAAGCTTTGTCTCTCCTGATTGCAATCATATTTTATTCTCAAGTAAAGAGAAGCAGTTTTGGCATGAAACTAGGAAGCAGTGGATGTTGAACATGCGGCTACTGTGGATAGGGGACTCCAGCACGATTTTCAAGGTTGCCTCAAAACACAGACGTGCTCCCACTGGAGATAGTTCCAGCAGGCACCTAAAGCTGGTTGGAGCTATGGGAACTGGCTGACTCTCCCTCTATCTATCCAGCCAGCCAGCTGAAGGGGCCAGGAGCAATGGGGGCACTGCGGGGGAACTTTCCTTGCGTCTTCTACGAGGCAGACCATGAAACTGGCAGACTTCTCCTCTGACCCTTCGCCTCTAAACACCCATGATCCTGCCTGTGCTACAGCTCCCAGGCACAGGCGAGATGGAGCGCACCGGCCCCGGGAGCGGCCCCGGGAGCGGCCCCGGNTTTTTTCCCCTCTCCAGAAGCCCTTAGGCTTTTGTTTGCAGGGAATAAATAAAGAGGGATTAGTTACGTTTATCTGTGTTTTCCTAAGTCTTTATGGAATAACTGTTACGTGTAATTAAGTAATTTGTCTGTCCTTGACCAAGCTGATAGCAAATTACCAGACATTACTGATGAGGTTCCATTACATTTTAAGAATAGATTACATGGATCTGGGATTTATTGATTTTTATTTCTTATTTTAGACAGGATCAGCTGGAAATAATGGTCTTATGAAGGTGAAAATGCAATGTGCTTTGACAAGTCGCCTTTATCTAGCAGTATTGTTTGGCTACATATGGATGTGGGGCTCCAAAACCATTTTTAATGTCACCCCAACACAGAGATATTCTCCCTCTAGAGAGAGTTTCAGCAGGCACACCTGGAGCTATGGGAACTGATTGAATCCCTCCCTCCACCCACCCATCCATCCAGCTGAGGAGCTGTTGTCCTCTCCACAAAGGACCTGCACTGAACCAGCTGCACAGCAAGGTTTCCATTCACAGCTTCCCCCTGCCCAGTGTCAAACATGCTGATTGGATATATTCAGGCAACTTCTGTTAAGAGCAAAATCATCCTGGATCTGTACTCTGTGATCCTGCTGACTGATATTTAAATAATTCACACTCTTCAAGGATCCAGCTTAGCTGCTTCCCCTATACTTTGCTGCATCTCAAATCCCTAATCCATATACCCTTTTCTTATAATCTTCTTCCTGTGAAGTTTCCCATATAATTGTCGCCCCAGTTTGATGAGCTTCTCTTCAGGAACCACAAAGCATCGATGTGCAGAGAGAACATCAAAACATCATGTCTAAAAATAGATTCTCCTGTCCAAAAGTCAGATAGCGTTTCATTCATATATTTTGAAGGCACTTTTTTGAGCATGCCAGGTCCTTACAGACTCCCAGGGAATATGTTCTCCTCAAAACTGAGACTGGATACTTCACCCTAAAATTTAATAATCTTATTACACCTTTGTGTTTTAGGTATGTATTAACTTACTATAAACCCACAAACATGCTTCATACTAAACATATGCACCACTCTGCCAACAGAAGGCTTGGAAGTAACGTCCACAACTCCTGACAAATTGCAAAGAGGAAAAAAATCTTCCAAGGAGATACTGCACTGATGCATTTGCCAAGACGCCTGGCCAGAACTGATTACAGCCCACCACTGAGCTCCAGAAAGTGTGGCATCAAGGCTAGGTCTTCAAAACTGAAAGGCAGCAGCTAGTCATAATTAAAGGGTGTGGATGTTTTTTTTGTCCCCCAGGAACTAGCTCTTGGGGTAAAATAAGAAACTCTTTCACTAAACCCCATTGTGTGGCTTTGTCTTCCAAACACACTGGGAAAAGAAGGGGAGGAGATTCAATAAGTGCATCCAGGAGAAACCTGGATTACAGCCAAGAGTCGTGATCTGGACAGTGCCAAGACTGTCAGCAGCACAGAGAGGAGGGGTCGCTTCCAAAAGACTTTTTGCAGAGATTTTATCCCTGCCAAACCCTCCTCCCAAGCCTGTAAGAAAGCCATGATGGCTATGCCTTTTTTTAGTGCATGCAAAACCTCTGTTACCAGAAATTAGAATGCCATTGTGATGCTTCTGTTTCTTGAGGAAGTGCCAGTGGTTTCCTCAGAGCAGTAAGCAGCACCCAAGGGCAGATGCCAAAGCACAGAAAACATCTTAGGTGGTTTTGGTCATGGGCCAGCCCTCACCTGAAGGTACATGGACTAAACTGGTCTAGTTTCCTGGGACATGGGATTTCAGAGTCTGTTTCTGTGACAACCTGACCTGGCACACAGGCAGCAGAATATGCTCCAGGGAAGGCAGCTATTTCCAACAAGAGAAGTGTGAGAAGGTGGGAATCCCCCAGCCCAGCCTGGGGCAGCCCCAGCAGCCAGAAGGGCTGAAGCACTGGCTACCCACTGCCTTGGGTGAGGTTTACCAAGGTGGGATAGGCTGACTGTAGCTGCTCACTGGCATGGCTAAAGGGCAGTGCCTCTCCCTACTGCTCTCCTCCTCTGCCCTGAATGCATTTGGATGTGTGTCTGGCTGCTTCTCTCAAATCAGCTCTTGCTCTCCATCTGCCCTAGGTGAACTGATTCAGCTCATTAAACAGGCTGAAAGATAATTAACCGTGCCTGTGAGGGAAAAAGGGCAGGACACACTCCTCAGGAACAGGGAGAGGCGGCCCCAGAAATATTTCTCCAGGCTGTGAGTGGCTAGTCTTGACCAATCCTCCCTTTCAGATAGACCAAGGAGGGACAAGCAATCACAGTTCTTGCTCAGGCTACCTTCCTAGAGATTACATACCCTGTCCCCCTACCTGCATCCAGGCTGGCAGCTAGAAGCCACCAGGGAACTTCACATGCCCCTCACACACTACACACACCACATTCAGCACAAAGGCACCTCCTCTCCTCTCCNCCACCTCCACCTCCACCTCCACCTCCCCCTCCCACATGCAACATCACCAGTCCATGGATCTTGCCAGAAGTCCATCACTGGCAGCTGTAGTTGTGCCACCTTAGCCTGAAAGGAAATGCCCAAGTTTTGTTCCCACTGATAATTATGTGAGGGTTTCATAGGTGCCCCTGAGGAAGGATGCTAATTATTTTGCTTATTTTAGGGGTTTTTATAACTGACCTCTCTGTTGTCAGAATTACAAGTTCCACAGATCAGAATATAAGTTACATTGTCTTTTTTCATCAAGAGGAGCACAAACTTCTCTCAGTTTCTTTCTTCTCCTCCATGGGGAGAAACAAAACTTGTTTTTTTCAGTAGCCCAGTCAGTGACCCTTTGTTCTGTTTGCATAAAGCAAAATGCAAAGAATCCTGAAGAAGCAACCCATTTTTGTATTCTTATTACAAAGAACAAGTATGTCAGAAATCCTTTGTTTTTTTCCTTTGGAACCTGTCTTTTTATGTAGGCACTTCTTGAAACATAAAAAGTAAGTCCTTACTTCATTTCCCTTTCCATTTGGAATGGGTGGAGAATCCCCCAACAGAAAAGGACAGTTCATTTTCCTAAGTGTTTTTTCTAACAACCAACAGGACAGCAACTTAGAGCTGACCTTAAGCTGGTCTTAGGGTCTTGGCCAGGTCACTGTGGAGAAAAAAAAGCCCAACATGTCTGGATTCCTTGCAACAGCTTTTCTGAGTGGCTGCTCCTGCTGTTCTGCGGCTGCTGCCCCACGCTCCGCTGGAGCACTGATATCCCACGAGCTGCTCACCTGCTCCCTGCCCTGCCTGCTCAGCCTGGCAAGGACCCAGCTGTCCTGTGAGAGCTCTGCCCCAGCAGGCAGGCTGGCAGGGCAGGGGCTCTGTGCTCAGTGTGGGTCCCCTGCACAGCATCCTTTCACCTCTGAAGCCAGCCAGGCATTCCCCTGGCCAGCAGTGTCATCCACAGAGCTGTGCATGGGGTGTCACTGACTGCTGGCTCAGCCTGGCCATTTCTCCCTGGGCAGCATTTTGCCAGGTGCCAACCTTTACCTGACTCCAGCCTGCTCCCTTCACATGGGGAAAAGATCACTGAGGCACAGCTCCATGTAAGCTTCAGCTTACAGATGGAACTTGGAGTTCAAAGCACTCCAAGGCACCTCACTGTGTCTCATTCTTGCCACACAGACCCTCTTCCCTTGCCTGCCTCACAGCACTCAGGCTGTGTTAGCCCCTGTGTCTCCACGCTGTCTCTGGAAAGATGCTGTGGAGCAGCTCTTTCTCTCCAGACACCTAACCTGGGTCTCTGCACCTCATTATCTGTGAAATAGAGGCCATCTATAACAGATTTTTTCGTACATCTGATTGCTGACTGTGTGAAAATTCTTGCTGTAATTCCTTCTCCCCATTCAATTTTTAGCAGATTTGGACACAATTCCATTTTATTCAGAGATGTATAATCATTCCTTCTGAAATTCTGGAGTGTTTGAGGATATCTTTTAATTTGGGGTGCTGTAGAAAGAATTGGGTCTCTCCTGGTTTTGAGTTTTCAGCTGCTGCAGGGGACCAGGAGCAAAAAAAAAACGGACAAACACTGAGTTATGTGCTTGCTGAGTGAGACTCTCCTCCATTTAAAAACAGTTTCATCTTAGGAAAGGTTTTCTCTTGACAGAGATTCTTTACTCTAACACTTGTAATGAGTATTTATTACAACAGTTGCATTTGTCAGTCCTTTGTATGCACTGGGCTCTGTGGAGATTTAATGTAGCTAAATGAGACGATGGACTGGATTTCTGGTGAAATATCTGATATTTGTCCTCTCTTAAAAAAAAAGCCAAAACAACAACTTCATATAGTTTTTCAGTTTTTCTTACATGGCAGCACCCATTCTGTTTCACATGGTGCCAACAAGACACTTTAAAATTTCCTGGACCTTCTACCTTGGCAGCTCAGCAAGAACAGCTTTCTCTGAAACCTCCCTAATCAATTGACTTTGCCAAGCCTTTTGCTTAACAAATCCTGCAATTGCTTCCAGCTTTTTCCCACAAGTGATACCAAATTAATGGATTTGTAGTCTCTTGGTGAGTCTCTTGGCCTTTCATTGTCTGATTAGGCACACTCTGGCCTGCTGAGAGAAATGTACTGCATTGATAAAAATGCTGCAAGAGGTTCATTTCATGTCCCACTTTCCTTTTGCATTCTTGGATTCATGCAAGTCAAAATGTTACAATGAACATGGACGAGATTAAAAAGCTCAAAGCCCCTCAATATGGGCACAACTCATGTCCTGACTAATCCAGTGTCTTAGGTATCCTGGGCAGTCATGCATGCTTTCCAAATCTGTCTTGCATTTAAGAACTTGGCCTAAATTCATAAGAGTGTATTCTTAAAATATATTTGGGGCTTAACTGTACATGCAAATAAAATGTTCATACAAGTAACCTAAGGACCCAGAAAATCTAACTTTATACCTCTGTCAAACAATCCAAACCAAGCAGTATATGAAATCACTACATTTTTAAGCATGGATATTTTGAGCATACAACTGCTTTCCGAATGCTATTTTCTCTGTCATATGTTTAGAATCACTGTCCTTAAACAACAGACTTTTCTTAGAAAGAAAAACAACAAACAGGATTTTGTTATTTTTCTAAACAGTTTCAGCTCTATTTCTGCCTTGTACCAGAAATTGTTTCATTTCCAGATAATCCCATAAATCTCAGAAGTAGCTAATTCTTGCACCCCCACTACATATGAAAATGCTCACAATTCACTTTCCACACTCATCCTTTGGCCACCAGTCATGGTGCACATATGATAGAGTTCAAGTCTTCTTTCACAAAATCTGTTCATACTGCTAATAATTTCCAGTTCTCTAACTGCCCCCCTAGAACTAGCAGGTTCCTCTGATCCTAGGCTTCCCTTGAGGACAGATGCTGATTGTTGGGCTGGAGAAGTGCTCTAGGACCTGAGGATTATGAAACTACCTTCTGCAGCATCCATGGATAGGAATCCCACCACCAAGCCATTGCACACCCGGGGCAGGAAAGCTCTGCACAGCTTCTCCTGGCACTGAGCCATTTCACAGCCAGGAACACAGCCACAACCCAGTGAGACAGAATGGCAAGCAGAAAAACCTTTGGTCAACCTAGTTACTGAGTTACAGCCTGGGAAGGGAGAGATACAATAGCCCTGGATTGTTTCTGTTTAATTTCTTTCTCACAATGATCCTACATGTACACAGGAACACAGAATCAGCACTTTAGTTCTGGTCCTTGGTGTGGATGTCATCTACTCAAGACAGTCTTGGATAAGGTGGGAGCTATAAATCATGACATATTTTTGGTTTTGCATGCTAATCATACATTCAGGGGTTATAAATCCCAGTTTTAACAGTCCTGTTCTCCAGCATTTTTCTGTCATCAAACTACTTCTTCCCCCCTACATTTTTGGACTGGAGAAAACAGGAACTTGAAGCATTCTCAGTTCAGAGAGTTGTAGGCAGAGTATTTGAGGTAAATACACCAATACTCCTCTGAACCTGATCACCCTTCTTTGTTCCTGGGGTTTGGTAACACTCCTATATCTCAGCAGCTCTTGATATTGCTATACATTTTTTCTTGGGGGGCTTGGGTTTTTTTTTTTCTTTCTTCTAAAAGGCTTATTTCTCCTTATTTCTTACCCCAGCAGTGAGTACTAGATCAATGCACCTTCTTTCCCTTCCTTTTTTTTACCTGAAGTTGAAGGTAACTTTTACTGGACTGACAATCCAGGGATTCTCAACATTTTATCTAATAGTGAGCAGCAGGATAAATGTCACTTAATCTCTTGGAAGATGTCCTCAAACGCTTCTCACTAGTTTTGATCCACAGCCACTTCAGTAATGGTGTCCCTTGAAAAGGACTCAACACTTGATACATATTACCTCCGACTATTAACATCAATACTTTTCTCACATTTCATAACTTACTCTTACATTCACTTCTAATAAACCCTCAGTGGGAATAAAATTTACCCTTTTTCTGACAGTACATTTGAAAATTCCTCTTTGTCCCAGTAACACTGTGTAATGCCTGTGTCCTTGTTCTCAGCAGGCTGCCTAGGACATTCTTGGTACAGCACTTGGTTTCAGGTCAGCCCATTTAGCATCTTCTCCAACACTATTAAGAAGAACAGCTCTGAGCAAACAGGACCTGACACCATTCTCTATTGACATCATTTACATTCATACTTGGACAGTGGCAGTGTTTGGAAATCACGGTCACTCACAGAAAAATGTCTGGCACCACTAAAGAGCAGCATCAACCCAGGCAGCTCCTATGGCATTGGGACTTAACAGGTATGCAACCAGGGCAAGAGATGTCACTCAGTCCCTCTAGTGATGTGTATGTCTCCATCCTGTTGTATTTCAGGATGCAGGAGACCAGGGTTTGCTTCTGGCACCAGGGCAAAAGCAAACAGGTTCACCAGAAACTTCTTCTCTTCCCTCACATGTGTGAAAGAGAAAATAAAGTAGAGCAAAAAGGAATCCCATGAAGGTATCCAAATGCCCTTTCTGTTGTCATGACTTCTGATGCCTGCATGTTCTGGCAAGACAAGGAAGTCATTGCAACTCCTGGATGTTTCTTTTCAGTCACTGGCTCTTAGTCATGCCTTGTGCTTTTTCCACACTTCATGGAGCTCCACGATCTAGTTTTGTGGCCTTTGGTTTAGGGACTTGCTTTTTTCTTCTCTCATAAGATATTTCAGATAATCTATAAGTCAACTATGGGAGTATTAACATTTGCCCCTTCAATGTGAGCTAGGCAGCTGTCCTTTGTGCAAGAAATTCTTGTTTTGTTGTCAAGGGTTAATTATCTTCACAGTAGTACTTCTTTGTTTCCCACTCTTCCTGTCTTGGAATTTAAGGGTTTTTGGCAAGTGCCTTTGTTACAGATAACAAGCTGCTGTTTTACCTTCCCTGAAATTGCAAGATTGACTGGGAAACCTTAGATCAATCACAATGTTAGGCCTTCACCTTCTCTGTACAGTATCAGTTTAAAAACATACTGCTCATTTCAAGGGCAGTGCAACACTTTTCAAATATTTGCAGCAGTTTCACAGATAACTTCTCTGTCTGAGTGGATAGAAAATGATTAAAAACATCTTCAGGATCAGCTATTGTGAAAAATAAAGCTGCCTATTGTGTTCTGTTTCCTCTGCAGAGCTGACCTAAAGCTGACTTTGTACTTTCCTCACTTAACTGTTTCCATTTTCCCGGAAAACTCAACACTGGCAGTGCTTCTCTCTGCCTTGTAATTCCAGAAGTGCTGGCCTCATGCATCTTACCTGTGGTGTTGTGTGCTGTCTGTCCAGCACTCAGAGCCACGGAGTATCCCAGAGGCAGGCTCCCTTTGCCATCTCAGGCTCTAGCTGATCAGTGTGGGGTTAGCCTGAGAGTTTGAAGCACATCACAGCTTGTCCCTGCCAGTTCTTGGCAGACTCTCCAAGGCCATAATTTCTTCTTGCTTTTGATGATCATTTCTTGGTCAGATTGAATGAGTGCTGCCACCTCCAGACATACTTTTCTGATAACAACCTCCTCTCAGTTTTTAGCATTCACAGTTATGCCAATGTAATGGAAGTCAACTCATTGGTGGAGCATGTTGGTTGATCCATAGCCCTGCAGGACATTGTGTTAATGGAGACCTTGCTGGAGAAGATCCTCAGTTAAACAATACCAGAGAATCTTTAACAGCTGTTTTCCTGCATTTGAGTTTTGCTGTTAAAAATTTCCTGGTATTTTTTTGCCCTGTCCATACTCTTTGATCCAAGGGATAAAATATCTGTGAGTTTGCCCATTGATCCCAGCTGCAGTTACATTTTCAGCCTGACTATAAGAGTTTACAAAATGGAAAACTTGGGCAGATATCTGTGGATATTCCAAACATAAATCCAAAATAGATTTTCCCCAGCATATTTCACTTAGTATGAAGTGACATTCTCTTGTATAGCAGCTCATGTGCTGCTCCACCAAATACAGAAAGACAAAAGTAGAAGTTGCTGTCAGTGGAGATCATTTAGCTCATTACTAGTTAATCGTACATGCATGTGTGTCACCTGCAGAAACAGGACTGGGATAATATTAGCAGGCTGGGGAGAACCAAACAGAAGATTTGGAGCATTACAGCAGTATTCCAAAGTAAGAATCAAACTTTAAGGTATCAGCTCAAAACACCAAATTT
Source organism: Peucedramus taeniatus (assembly GCA_013400575.1). NCBI lineage: Eukaryota > Metazoa > Chordata > Aves > Passeriformes > Fringillidae > Peucedramus > Peucedramus taeniatus. The sequence goes on along the minus strand of WBNO01021194.1, from coordinate 151,457 downwards.
TTGGGTGTTGAAATAGGCAGCAGCTACATTGGTGAAGGCTATGTTCTGGAAGTGTGCCTCTGAACAGGCTGCTTTGCTAGCTGTTGAAATGCCCACCAGCAAGGTCTTGGCATAGTCTCTGCCCTGTTCTGGATCCCAAATGCCAGCTGAGGCTGGTCAATGGATGACCAAGGAGGCTGACCTGATGCACATTGTCACAGAGCAGTGAAAAGTCCCAGTCTTCAGCTCCAAATGAAAGAGAAGCAAGTTTGCCTATTGTCCAGCACAGAGTTCAGAGCCAGCTGTGTGATGCACATGTCCAGCTCAAGAGATTTTTCCCATTACTGAGATAGAGAAATGGTACATTATCTCAATAGACTTCTGAAGAGAAGAACCAATAGCATTTTGGGTTAGATCAACTCAAACCATGTTACAGGACTTCTACACAGAACACCCACTGAAGCATCTAGTGATGATGGTTTGTACACTTGACTTAAAACCTACATTTCTGAATATTCCCTTGCATGGCTTCATTGTAGTTCCATGCAGGCGCAGCACCAGAAAAATCTTATCCAAATGTGTGTCAAGTTTACAATTCTGTAAGTCCCAGCTGTTGAAGAGGTCAGAGAACTTCCAAATGCAAGTGCATATCCAGTTCAGCTGGCAACTGCCAGCAAGCTAAATAAAAGATCCCAACCCCACCCCCCAAACATATTCTTTGCTAGGCACTATAATACATCAACTTCTTCTGTAAACTTCTGGCATCTCCAAGTCTCATCCATAGGAAAAAAAATAGTTGGAAAAGTACCACAGCTTCTTTTAATAAGATACTATTGTGGTTTTAGTGAACTCCAATATCAGGAAGCATTTTTCAAGTGCGCCACAGAAAATTAACTTCTTGCAATATTCCTTGATTGAATTGCATTTTAATCCACCATTTGACCAATAATGCAAGACATTTATATTTTGGGATTTTCTGTCTCAAAAACAACTCTTTCTCACAGATCCCACTTCTTCATACCTGTGACATCACATGAATCATGACATCACAGTCATTACCATGGAAAGATACTTACCTCACAATATTTATTGTGTTATCAAACAGAAGCAGCTGGGTAATGTGGGTGAATAATCCTGTTCTGTATATTCAGCAATAGCAAAATGAATACCGAAAATTACTAACAAACTAAATAGCTACTTCTATAAATACTCCCCTTGCAAAAGTTCACCCTATTTTAAAAGCCACTTGTTAAATGCTATTTAGTATATATATAAAGACTAGTGGATGAAGACCAAAGTCCTTGAAACAGAGAGGAAAAATACCTCATTGCTAAGTGTAAAGTAAAATTCTCTATCTCTTTGCCTTATCTGTATGATTTTTCTGTCCCCATCAGCCAGAAAGAGGAATTTTGCTTGCTATCACTACCAGCTGCTTGGGCATTTTTGGAATTAAAAAAAAAGTAAACAAGTGTCCTGTATACCAGTTACCATAGCACTTTCCATCACTGCATTTCATTCCTCTCAATGTTGAGAGGCAACATTAAATCTCTGCTTGGATTTAGAACCACCAACTTTCTCCACAACAAATGGAGACAAGTAGATAAGTGACAAGTAGTGAGGGATGAGCACCAGAAGTCTGTTCTGGAGAATCAAAGAATTCTTTTTAATCAGTATCAGTGGAAAAGGAAGTGTGATAGAGTTGGAGAATACTGCAACAGTTTCAAACCAACCGAATTTGGGCCAAATTTAAAGCAAATACCAGTGAGCAAAGCACCTTGAAAGGAAGCAAACTGCAGCACCCCATGATCTGAGTTGCTTGGGTACTCAGCAAGATTACCCCCCATGTTGTTATGACTGATGATTGCACTGTTGACAAAAGAAAAGAGCTTAACAGCATCTGGGCATCATGATAGGACTCATCCTTAGAAAAGGTATCCTGCCCTACAAGTGGATAAACTTCATGCTATCGTGCAGGAGACATGTCCTGTCCTTGTGCTTGATGAAGCACTATCATCCATATGGACCATATCCGTATGGATGAAGCAATACCATCCATATTGCCCACAAGGGCCAAGCCAGAGCCCAGTGAGTTGTCACTGAAGGCAGATCTGTCTACACATGGAGAGAAAATGTGCCCCAAATAGCACTGAAAGCTCCAGAGGAGATTTTGGAAAATAGAGCGGTTCCCTTTCCGTCACACTGAAACAAGTAAATGAGACCTTTTTCCCCTCTTCTCTCTTTAAAATATTAGAAATCATTACCAAAGCTTGGCTATTATATTCCCTGTGCTTGAAAGTCCCTGTTTTCTTCTTCATGTGAAAAGAACATTGAATGCATCACATTTGCTGCTGAACAAATGCATTTGTCAGTTCTCTTAAATGCCAGCACAAGTGCTTTCACAGAGTTAATAAGGGGGGGTGGTGATGTGAACAGCCTTATTTTTGTCCTCAGTGCCCCAAAAGGAAATGTGTTTCTTACTAATAATAGTGTATGTGACAGAAAATACCAAGTACATGCAACTGTTCTCATTCACTTGCCAAAACAGATAATTCACATCAGGGCTTTAAAAAGTAAAACAAAATAAACAGAAAACCACCCCAAGTAAACAAATTAACCCTTCCCTTTCTACCAGCAATTCTCCTAAACCGAAAGCTTGAATCTAAATTATTTTGCTGGTGACCAGAGGGTGAATTAAAGGGAAGAAGAACAGAGCTTGTGTTTAAATTCCCTGAGGAGCTTGTAAGAAACCATCCTGTCTGTCACATTTTTTTTTTCTCCAGTCAACCGTTAAGCACACCCTGCCAGTGTAAACCAGACCTGTGGAGGAAACAGCTTATTCACACCCAAATTTATTTCTAGACATCCATTTTTTTGTAGTACTCAATACAATTCTGTCAGGATCAAACATTCATCAGTCATAAATTCACTTTCCTCTTGCATCCCCCTAGAGAAATCCTGTAACTGGGCTTGAAACCAGGGAGATTAAACTGAAATTTATTAATAAATGTTGCACGGTTTTGTTTGTTTCAGTTCCTGATTTTCCAAGCTACGTGTACTCTCAGTTGCATTTCCAGGATTTTCTGTAACCACAATGACAAGGAATGATGTTCTTTACACCCCTTTATTTCCAGTGGCTGCTGCTGTAGGGGGAAAATAAAAGTGAATCGGTATCATGCAGCTCCAGATGGAGCAGATGTAGCAATGCTGCTGCCTTGTTAGTTCAAGCCCAGCATGCTCAAACTGAAACCCCAGCACTGCCTTCAGGGGTGCTGGAAGTGAATGCCACACCTAATTCCAGGGAACAGAATGGTACAAGATAGCTGGCTGAGGGTATGTGCCTGCACCTCATTAACAACTTGTCTCAAATTAGCAACCAGCTCTCAGAGAAAAGTCTTCTGCTTGAAATGTAATGGGTGATGGCATTCCCAACATAGCCAGGTACTCCTTCCCTGACTTGGGAGATTTCAGCACAGCAGGAGAATTGTGATGACAGAAAGTAGCCAGGGGACCCTGTACCTGGGATGTCACCTGCAGTGTGTTCAGTGGTTAGCAGGAGCCTGTTCTCAGGCTGGGATGTGCCCCTGTGGGTGGGCTTGGCTCAGAGGGCCATGGCCAGCAGGGCAGGGGGGTGGGGAGCTGGACACTGGCCCTGCTGCAGTGCTGATGGGACAGGGGCTGATGGCCAAGGGGTGACATGGGGTCCAAGGCCTGGAGAGGTGGGGGGAGCCCCATAGGGTGGGCAGGGACAGGCAGAGCTGGCAGTGCCAGGAAGTGCCATGGCAGGGCTGTGACATTGTCTGGGCCAGTGTGGAGTGAATCTTCTCTCAAACATGGGCTCTTTTCCCTTCAGGAGGAAGGGGATGTTTTGGTGTTTTACCATGTGCACACAGATATTTGCAGATCTATTAAGCCTTCCCCAAAGCCACTACAGATACCCCTGTGCAAAAGAATAATTCCTCCCTAAATTAGCCCTTGGTTCAAAGGGGGACCAGAGGCTAATTACAAGCACACCAAAACCCTGCTGCCTGCTTCAGGAAAATCACTCTGTGCCTTTTATTCACTCTCTGGCCACAGTGAACCAGTGAGTAATTGTAGTGAGCATTTTCCTCCATGGAGCAAGGGCTCTCTAAACCTTCAAGAGCCTCTGGTTGAACCCACTTAAGACCAAGCAATAGCTTAGCAGTCAGAAAATCCATTTTTGACAGCCCAGGACCTGAGGATAGATCCTTCGATTCCTCCCTGTTGGTGCTCTTTGGAGGCCAGCATGCCTCTGAGACCTGGCACCCCCTGCCCATCTGCCCTGGGAGAATCAGTGGACCCCTTCCTCCCCATCCAGGCTTTCAGCACAGCAGGATCACAGTCAGACCCAGGCCCACTTCTCAGCTCCCTTCTATGTGGCATCTGGACACAAAATCCACACTATTCCTCTCAAAAACTTGTTTTATTTGTGCAGCAGGACTTCAAAGGCTGACCAGGTATGAAGCCTTTCTAGTTTCTGGTTCCTATGATGTATTTATTCACTGTGGGAACACTGCTTCCTAGTTTAATCTTCCAGGAAAAAGCACACCAAAATAAAGTAAGGAGTAAAGACTTACTAAATAAAACGAAAATTAACCCTGTCACATTAATCTCCAATAGTAGAAAGCATTATCAACCAGTGCTGTGGAAAGATCTGACCCAAAACCTTCCTCCTCTCCTTGCTTGGACAGAGTCAGTCCAGGCAGTATTCAAGCCTTCTCTTCTTTCCAAGACACTTCAGAAATGCTTGGCTGTGATTTAATAAAGACAGTTTCAAAAGAAACTTTTTCTACATGTTACTTTACATCTGTCTTAAAAAGTATGGATCTTAAGGCTCTCTCAGCTTGGCACACTTGGATCTGCTCTGCTACAAGGTCAAAACAGCCACTAGTGAACACTTGAAGGCATGGCCTGTGAAGGTACAATCCCTCTGAGATCTCTTTGGGGCATCCCACACATCATTTTTAGTGTACAATGGATAGAATAAACCTATACCATGTAGACTGGCTGAACACCTAGACAGAGGCAGCCTTGCAAACCCAGTGCTGCTATCAAAACAGCAGAGAAGCATCTCCCATCTCTCACAAATGGATTCAGTTTCTATTCACCCTTTGAAGAGCTCCGAGAATTAACAAAAAACAGCTGAATTTCACAGCTGTCAAGATTTTGGGGGAGGTGGTGAGGATCTGGGATCCACAGGGCTAGAGATATGCCTATGGGCTTCTGCATATGTTAACAGCCCTTCTACCAAAAAGCGTGGGGCTCCAAAATTCTGGAGTGGAAAAAAAAGCCCATTTCTCTTATGTTTTTGGAATGACAATTCAGCACAACCAACAGCCTTCTGGGTGCCCATTTTACACCTGCCCTGGTGCATGGATTATTGTCCATGTTTTTGTAGCAATGTGACAAGCTTATGGCCTACGTGGTAGGAGAAATACTTCCTTTTAAAATCATTCCTAAAAAGCAGACACAGGTAAAAACCTAAATATTAGGGGTGTTTCTAGCATTATTAATCTTACAGTTATTCCCAGTTCATGTATTATGCTAACTAGTCTAATAATTTTTTATTGTGAAGTGTGAAAATGCAGTATTAAAGGCCACCTCCTTATTTAAGACTGAGAGTGTGAAATGGGGAATGTGTTAAGAAAAACAAAACAAAACAAAACAAAAACAGAAAGGAAATTAAAGCTCTGTATAGCTTTTTTTATTATTATTTATTTTCGGTTGCTGAGAATTTTATAGACTCTCTTTCATCTTTGTTCCCTTCAAAGACAAGTTGATTTTTTCTTCATTCTGAAGGCACTTGTTCAGTGTGAGGCAGTGGCATGGCTCCCTGGGCAGAGAGCTGTCAGCAAGCCCAAAGTGCTGCCATGCAAACCAGGCCCACATCAAAACTTGCCACATGTCTCATGAAGCTGTCTCAGGGAGAGCCATATTCTGAGAAAAATGTTTCCTCCCTTCCCCATTACTTTCACCATCCATATTTTTATGGAGGAGCCCTTTTAGCACAGTATTTATTTCTGAGTCATACAAATCAGCTCCAAAGCTTGGGTAGTGCCAAAAATGGGCTATTCATATTCATTCGCGCTCTTGTGCGCATCTCTGCTCTCATAAAATGGAACATGTGTCTGATGAGCTTATTTACTTTCTAAATGTGTGGCAGGAAAGGATAGAGAATGTGCAGGAGATAATGGCAGAAGCACTGGAATAACATCAATAAGGCATTTGCAAATAGAAACTTCAGAGTTTGCCTGATCTCTGCCAAACTCTGTGAAGTTTGGTTATAATGGTGTAGATTTTATTGTTAGGCCCTTAAAATACATGGGCACATGCTTCCATCAGTTAATTCCCAAAATAATGATGCTGCTCAGTACAGTGATGACTCATTCCAAGATGCCACTTGACTGGTTGCTGTTCACTTCCACAGGGAAGAAAACTGCTTAGGTCGTCACCTGTGCTGTCACTTAGAGCCTCTTGGGGACCAGGGCTTTTTGAGTACCCCCATCTGTAGCAGGTTGAGTCTGCTGTGACTCATCCTGCACACAAAACTCACGGTCAGCTCCCATACCACAGCCCTGATGCATAATGCAATACAGAAAATGCTCAGGGAGCAAATTTCTCCACTCCCTGGTGCATCCATGACATAACAACACCTTGCAGAACAGGCAAACTACCCCAGGGACCATGGGCAGTGCTCACGATGCTGGCCTGCAGCATCTCTTTCCACACAAGAGAAAAAGGCATTATTTTCACTGTAGGATTTTGGTGCCCCCTAATAGGACCCCATACTAAAAAGGAAGATGCTTCCCACCCAGCTGTCCTGTGTACGTGAGGCAGTGGTTAACTGATCAGTCCTCTCCTTGGCAATAAGCAAGCACCTAGATAAGCCTATGTCTACCAAGTTGTACAACAGAAAATGAGATTCCTGTCCTTTCTCCAAAAATACTGAACATAATTTCAGGTTTTGCAAGTGGGTTTCTTACCCACATTGCTGACATTGTATCCCCTGTGTCACAGACATTCTTATATTTATGCTCAAAGTATGATGAAATTAAAGAGCACGATTCCGAAATATCCTTAGGAAATAATTTTGTAAATATATATTCAGTGCTATGAGTCCACTTCAACAGTAAAAAAGAAAAAAAAAAAAGAAAAAAAAAAAAGGAAAAAAAAACTCTCAGCTCTTCAGAAGTATTTTTATGAACCTCAGGGATGAGTCATCTCTGGCAGAGGAGATTTAACAGGATGCAAAGAAGGGCTGATTCCACACCGGAGCAGGGAAAGCACCATTCCTTCAGTTTGATGGCTAATTTTTTTTAACTAGAACTTCCCTTACCACCACAAAGAGTCCCCAGCTCATCATACATGACTGACAGATAGTCCTCTCTGTCTCCACATTGTGCATGGACAACCTTGCCCATAACCTGGGCCAGGGGATGTGTAATAACAGGGACAAGAATCCTCTGCTACCTTGAGAAAGATCCAGAAGGGTTGCTTCCTTTCCTCTTTTTTCCTCCCTAGAAAAATGTATCTCCTTCAATAACCACCCTCTCTTTTCCTCACCAGGCATAGGAATTCAGTATCAGGCAGAGCCATCTCTAATCTCCCACGTACCTTTAAATTTTACTTGCTACCAGGGCACTAAGATTCCTCTCTCTCTGTGTGGCAGATAAAATGAGCTCAAAGTTACACTTTCAGGGATGGAGGTCAGTTCCCTGATATATCTAGACTGAAGCCTCTAATCACTTGAGATTTGTCCAAGTGAGAGCTGTGAATATGCTGCATTTCTAAAATCTACTTATTAACATGATAACTAATCTAATGGATGCCTTCAGATGCTTGAAAGCTGAAGGCAGAAGCAAGCGTGCATACACATAAGGACAGCTTCTACATTTTTAAGCCAATTTGCTACTTGCCTAGAATTAAAAAGAGGATGACAAGTTCAGATCTGCAAAGAGTTTAATGGGAGCTAACAACCTCTAACTATGGCTGACAGGGCAGAGATGGATGATGTCTTCCCTACTGCAGATAGGATTTTATTTTGTGGTCTTAAGTCTTTTGAGTCTAAATTTTAAATATTCTATTACTCTCTACCATTTTGATGTTTGTGTACAGGTTCCTGTAAGAGAGTTGCAAAAATCCATTTGGGATCATTTTTCAATCAACAGATTAAAAGAAAGACGAAGTGCTCCCAGCTATTCTTCCAATGTATCTAGCATTTCTAACAGCAGAAAGTACATTCTAGAAAAAGCCCTGGTCTTGGTGTGGGCTCAACTAAGTTTTCCAATATCTCACTCAAAACAAATTGGTAAAAGGATTTTGCTGAATGAAGATTAGAACAGTCTCACCTATTTCAGTGGAAAGACCCTTTCCAAATGCAAGTCAGGAACAGCTTTTCCATTGTTCTCAGCACTGAATGGCAGTCAAGCACTTGGCTTCCCAATAGTCCTGTCCCAGGTTCGACACTGGACTGTTACTTGCATGACACAGTCAATTCACCTGGCAGGGAAGAGCAAAGATCCTTCCCAACACCAATAGCACACACACACTGTGAAACAAACGTGTTACTAACTCCACACCTGGAGGGGGAAGGAGGGTTCTCAGTTCCTAAGCCTTCTCAGTTTTAGATCAAATTGCTACTTTGAGGTGTAAGTAGTGTCTTTCCTGCCCCAAGCACAGCTATACAGTGCCATATGAATAAACAGTAGAGCAAGACAAAAGACCAGAGAAATATAACAATGCTCTGACATCTTGAGTTTGGATTACTTACAAACTGCATCAATTCCTGGCAAGGTTGACCTAACTTGTGATCCTGAGAGCTCGATAAATTGAATTCCACAGAGTTCACCATGTAGTGGTTTTTTGATGAAAACTTTAAAAAAACATGTTGTTTGGTTTTTTTTCTCTCCACAGCAGTATAGTTCTAAGAGTGTTGCATAAGCGTCGTGACTTCTCTTTCTGCTTTGAGACAAGTTTCTTTCCATGCTATGCACTGAGTTCTCCTTGGTTTTTTCTGTCCACCCCAGAGGATGCTGTGTTTCCATGATGTATTATTAAAGTGTGTATGTTGTTTATGAGCTACCCTGATATCCTTCAGTAGGGAGACACAATCTAAATGTAAAATAGCATTACTGTGATAAATAAGGAGAATTCAAAGCTGTGGCATCTTTACTGCATGTATGAGATGTGCTTGGATGCTAAAGCTATCCTCTTTTGCATGTAAAACACTAATACTTTGTAGTTTCTTCACTGAGATCTGTAAGTACAGAAACAAAGTCTGACTTCTAAATGACTAATGTTTGCAACTGCAGACCTGAGACGTCGCCTCCGCAGCCACCTGAAAATGCCTGACTGGTTCATAGCAAGCAGGATGGAATGGCAAGAAGAAAGGCCTGAAGTGGAAAACTGCCCCATCAGTTGGCAGGGAGTTTATGAGGTGTTTTGTTGATTCATAGCACAAAAAAAGTGAGAACTGGGGGAGACAGAGGCCCAAACCCAGAATGCTTCACCGGCATTAGCAAGGCGTCTCACGGAGCGATGTTTATAATTCCCTCCCTGAGAGAGCCCTGTGGGGACTGTGTATGAGAGCCACCAAAAGTGTAGCAGCAATGACCCCACTTTGCAGCACTCTTTTGACTTAATAGGAACAGCTGGTCAGTGAAGTGTTTGCTAGAAATTTAACAAGGCTCAAACAGTGAGAAACGTCTGCCAATAAATCAAAAGGGAGCACCATGCTAAATGAGTTTTAATTTAAATTCGCACCTAGGGCTGACAGATGAGAGCTTCATGGCTCTTCTGCATTGCATTAGCACACACAGGTCTGTGCCACAGCAGCAGCAGCAGCTCAGGGAAGATGTTTCTGGGTGGCAGCCTGGGGTCTTGGGTAAAGCGTGTGGCCATCGTGCATCGCACCAAGGGGGGCTGTGGGGAGAGGCAACGAGGAAGTTCTCCCTAATGACACCATTTCCAAGCCATTTGAACACCATGAAAGCCACCTTGGCCACAAATGTTTTGGGTTCTGCTGTGCCCCATCGCTGCCACCAGCTTGATTCCCTTGTTCCCTATCAGAGCCAGGTGCCATATCAGAAAAGGCTGTGGCCATAGGGATAATGCTCCCCCAAATGGTAGCTGGGGATAGCAAGGGGAGGGAAGTCAACTAAAATTACTGTTCCCTTGCCTGAAGAAGCCCTCACAACCTTCAGTGAAAGACTGGCTTTCCCTGAATCCACAGGATATGGTGGGTGTGGGTGGAAGCCTCCAGAAGGTCACCTCACAGTGACCAAGGCCATCACAGGCACAGGGGTTTCATGAATCCCTCCTGCTTCCCTGAGCAGTTTTCAGTCTGGCAGCAAGGGCTGGATTTCAGCTTGAGATACTCTCAGGCAGACTGGGTGCCTTTGATCCCCTGGGGGATCAGGAGAGCCATGCCAAGGGAAACACGAGTGTTTGCTGATTGTGCCTGCACGTCACTCTGCTCTGCCACGAGCAAAGCTGACTTATTTTCAGGCAAATGCTCAGTCACACTGACTGTGACTTTGGAGAAAAGCTTCGTGGCTCATGGGCAACTTCAGCATTCACAACAGTGGCAATTCCACTGCAGACTTTGTGCCATAGCTGAGCCCATTTGGCATCCATGCCTGCTGGCTTTTCTGAAGGAGGCTGGCATCTGATTTCCAGCTGTGCTGTGCCATGTCACAGGGGTTTCTGTGCCCTGGGGAAAACTGAATCTGCTGCTGAAGCAGCATTCACTTTGCCAGGAGGTCCTGCGGTGCCATCAGTGGAAATAATCACTTTTCAGGCTGTTGGAGTAATTCAAGCAGCCAGTCAAAACTGCAGGAACAGGAATGGCAAGCGGGATGTTGCTGCCTCACAGAGTGAGAGCACAGCCAGGTGCCAGGGTGGTTGCCTGTGTCTCCATGATGCAGGGTCCTGGTGCACTGCAGGGCCAGGCACTCCCGGGGGCCTCTCCCTACAGTCCCAGGCCGCTGCCCATGGCTGGAAAGCACTGCAGAGGTACAGGACAGCACACTGTGCCTCAAAACATCATTTGTGCTGCCCAAGGTGACTTGCTTTCAATCTCACAGGGCTCCTGGACTGTGTGCTCTCAGCTCATGATCCAAGATACAGGGCTGGCTGTCCTTTCATCTGGGATGTGGCATCACTGGCGAGGCAAAGGAGAGAGGGAAGGTGGGAATGGCTGATGGATGAGCTGCAAGGTGAATTTCTCTGGGCTGGCCTGTTACTGAATTCTGCATGGCTGCTCTTTGCTCAAGTTGGGGAATGCGTTTGGCTGCTTTTCTTGCTTTCCCCCAAATGAAATTAGAGCTATCCAAAGCATGACATACAACAAAGTGTACCAGGGGGTATTTCTGGTCTAGGAACAAATCTAAATAAATGCATCTGTATGGAAAGAATTGTGATCATTGCCTCTTATACTCACCAATGCTCTGACTGCAAGAAACTTCAACAAATTTATTTTTTGTAATGTTTTCCAGAAGTTTCAAACAAAAGAGACTGAAAATAGTGCACAAAATTAAAAAACAGAACAAAATAAAACCAAACCATAACAAACAAACACAAACCCACAGAAACAAACAAACAAAAAACAAACAAACAAAAAAACCCCACCAAACAAACAAAAAAAAAGCCTAACAGATATACTGGTATATGTTACCTTTTCATACACCAACTTCCATGCATGCACATACACATATGTGCACATAAAATGGATTAGATTAGTTCTGAAGCTTTCAAAAACAGCAGCTAAACTTTCTAAAAGCCAGAGGCAGCCATATTCCCTTCAGAAATGATTTGGTAGGAAAATATCAAAAGCAGAATGTGCAGGCTTTTAAAGAAATGTGTAGGAGCAAAACGAGCTCATTTCTGTTTTAATCCAAATTGAATCATATGTCTTATGTCAAAGCTATAAAAAACAAGGAAGGTAAAAGAGGTAATTCATGTCCTACAAACTTTTAAAAAATATTGTGTTACATTATTTCCTTCTCTTTACACAAAAGAATAAAAAAAAAAAGGTATCAATTCCTAGCAAGAAAATTTCACCTCCTTCCTACCATTAAGAAGAAACTAAGGAAACACATCCTGCTCTGGTATAGTCTGTTACAGCTCCTCAGGAATCAAAGGAAGTAGGACAGTTTCCAACAATGGAGGACATGATCCTCAGATCTTTAGTAACTGAAAAAGCATCCTGTCTGGAACTATTTGGGAGAGGAAGCTTATCCAGAGCAGGCTAATAAAATACTTTCAGTGCTCTGTGAAGGAGCTCAGTTAGCCCGAGTTAAAGCCGCTGCCACTGACGCCCGTTGCTGGAAGCGCGGCGTGCCCTGGCCCTTTTCCCCAGCCCCAGCAGAGCAGTGTGCAGCTCAGAGGAGCTGCCCGGCTGGCAGAGCTGCCATCTGTCCCCTTGGACTCGTCTGCCATTATGTAATGGCCCAGACTCGGCCAACTGACCAGGAGGCCCTGCAGAAGGAGGGCTCCCAGATGGCAGTGTGCTGCCGCTGTGGATGCTGAGTGCCCTGCTCCCTCCTCAGGTCTGGGGAGCCCGGGGCAGGGACAGCATCCAGAACGGGGCTGCATGAAGTCCTTAGGTACCAGCAGCCTGCTTCTTCTTCCCTCTGCTTGTTCACAGAACCCTCAGATCCTACTGGAACAAGGGCTGTGCAACAAACTCGGCTCTAAAAAATTACAGTGAGCCAGGTAGTTCTGGAAAGCACAACACACTCTGCCTGCCCATCCTGTATGCAGGGCTCAACACTGCACAAATGAGCCTGACACTGGGCTAGGACACAAGGAGGATAAAAGACCTAAAGATCCCCGGACAAGTTGAAAAGGTTCTAGTAGGTTTGGAGCCATGTTCAGCTAAAAAACCTTAGGCACTGATGCAACAAAAGGATGATGTCTGGCCTAGAGAGTATTTAGAGTGTGTAAATTGGGTTCCTGTAGGATATAGACCTCCCACTGATATTACAGACAGCTTCAGAGCACCCAAGAGGCTGAAAACTCCAGCAGGGAGCCACATCCATCCAAACAATACAGACTCCCTGCTGCCTGCTCAGTACTTGTCTTGGTACATGAAGCAGGACCTGCCATCTCTCCCTCCATTGCTGCAATCAGGGCGTATCCGCTCCTTTCTCTTGACACAGTGTGGTGGAAGGTGATGTCGCTTCAATCCACCACTGGTTTTTACCTCCTTCCCTTCTCAGAGCAGACTGAGAGATTTTCACAGCATGGCTTCTGTCAGTGGGTCCCAGGCCACGATGGGGGCTCCTGGGCACAAGATCAGAAACTAATAAAAGATTAAAATTCCAGTAAAAGTTCTTGCAACTACCTCCTCCAGCTTCTTGCTTTCTCATCCCCCTCACTCTTGGGTTCTGCAGCAATAACAGCAGCAGCAGCAGAATTTCTGTGAACAGAATAATACTGCAGAATTCAGGTTATCTCTGGAAAATCTTCCCAGAACAGCCTGAAGTGGCCACATGATTTTAGAGAAAGTGGGAGGATGTCACTTTCACTCAAAGGCCAAGATTAATTGCTGAGCTGGATCCATTAATCCTGTCTGAGCTGCACAGGTCTCCGAATCGCCTGTCTCTTCAAACATTGAAATATTAGCAAACTACTACAAAAACTATCATCACCCCAAGATGTGCTAAGAAACTATTCCATGCCTTTGCACAAATTATGTTGGCCTCTTACACTACCAAAGTAGCCTTTATTTAAGAGATTTAATCAGGTTCAGAACAAAAGATCTTTTGGAAGATCAGAAAATCCAAAAGATCTTTCGGATTTTATACAGAAAACTCTATAAAATCACTACCATAAAGAGAAAGATGTTTCTGAGCTGCTCTCTCTATTTATTTTCTGCATGAGAAATCAGTCAGTCATTTTGAACACTTGATAAAATCAAGGACAATTAAACTAAATTGAGCTTTAATTTCAGACTGTGACATATGTCTACAGCTAAGTATTTCTTTCTGAAATGTTTGGAATTACTAACCAGCAGCACAAGATAAGTTCAAATATCAGTCAAGGTGGGAAAAAGTTCTTCACTGATCAAAAAGCAGACAATAAAAGTGTTGGAATACTTTGCACTACTCTCAGAACAGGACAGGGTCAAGCAGCAATGACCCAGCTAATGAGGAGTCCCACCTTTCTGTGCAAGAGGAAAAAGGAGCCCCGTTGAGGGCTGAGCCCTCAGTACTCAGGAACAGCACCAGTACCTGTGCTCCCAGCTTCCTGCACACTCAACATCACCTTCCTGAGCTGCATCACTGTAGATCTGTAGAGAAATGATCCTTTATTAGCAAAGGCACAACTGCAACAATTGTTTTTAATCCCAGTATCAAATCCAACTTTCATATCTTATAATACCAAAATCATTTTTCTCTGCTTCTTATGTCTATTGTATCTGCCTGTCACTGGCTCCTCTTCTCTGAGCAACTGGTGCTTCCCTGTGAGCTGACCAGACAGTTGGTCCTCCTGACAAAGTTTGCTCGTGCAGCAGACTTTATTGCCACCCCACATGAGCTCTGAGTTTGACTCCTGTTCCTGCATCTTTGATGGGAGGTCCAGGCTGTTAGCCTGGCATAAAGAGCTGTGCCTGCATGATTTTGATCTATCTTGTGCTTTCCTTTCAAATCCTCAGATGACCTATGAGAAGAACAAAGCTTTTCCAGGCTGAGCAGATGGCTTGCAAAGGGATACTTTTTCAGGAAGGGCAGGCTGTGTTAATGACTTTTCTGAAGTTCCACCATCCCATTGCCAACAATGTCATTTCCAGAAAGTGAATCCTGTGGCAGGGCAGCAAGGAAAGATGATTTTGACACACAGCACTATCTTCTGCCTATGTGAAAAAGTTGTAAAGAATTTTTGGCCATGCAAACAGTGATCCAGAAGAATTTTCTGTAGGTTCTGGATGGCTGAAGTCCTACAGAGGGGAGCTGAAGGGAGATGACTTGTACTTTCTGGAAAAGTCAAGTCAGTTGAGACTGAAGAGACTAACTGAATCATTTCATTAGAGACCACATGGATTTGGAAAAGGGTTTTGATTCCATCCAAACCTTCTCTTAACCACAGGAAGCTACAAAGTAGGATATTACACAGACTAGGGGAAAAAAAATATATCAAACTCCTTATGAAGTTGCTCATTTGTGAAAAATCCATCCAGCTCAGTCTCTAAGGCACAATGGCTGGCCTATCAGCAAGTCACTATTCAAATCCCCTCTGTCCAGTGACAGCTCTATCACAGCAGAGGAGGTGTTAGATGTCTTACTAGAGGCTGACAGGGCAACCTACAGAGGGAACTGTGGGTCTCACCATTTCCCTCTTAGCCCTAATGAACACTCATATCTAGAACAATAAAATCTCCTTTTCTCAGTGACGACTTTGAGAGAAAAATCACCTATGAAGCTGATTAAGATACAGCTAGGGTACAGTAAAACCTTCTAATGTCTATTTCCATCTACCTTTGAAATGCAGGCTGCTACACAGAGGCAACCAAATGTCCCAGTTTAACCTCTTACGTGGTTATCAAATCAAAAGGAAGAACAGTAAGAAAGTCAGCAAATCAAAGGCTTCACAAGAGCATTCAGGGACTTCAAAACAGCCTCTTCTCACATGCAACACTTGCATGGGAGAACTGGGGGAGTAAATGGTGTATTCATCTCTCCAGTCAGTTTAGGACTTCCATAACTTTCTGACACTGTTTTCTATTATAACAAAACTTAATCCACTTCACAGGCGTAACTTATTACCAGTTCTGTTTACAGCACAGAGTGCCAAGCAAAAAAACCTTCTGCAATAATGAAAGTTATCAACTCAAACAAAATCTCTTGACAGCAGGACTCCCTTTTTTTCTATTATTTATTTCTTGGAAAGATATAGAAATGCTATTTGAATGATTAGCTGCCCAAGTAAATCAGAGAACAGCATATAAATAGGATTCACTTGCAAAATGGAGGCAGAGCCAGACCCATGGAATATGTCAAAAGGGAGCTTAATTGTGCCCTGTTTTTAATGAGCGTCAAAATCGTGCCATGAAATCTCTAACCGAAGTATTAGAGAAATTTGCAACTCAGTAAAGTTGAAACAAATATTTAATTCTGCAGTATGCACAGACATGGCTGAGAAATTACCCAAAATTTTCTCTAAGAAACATCAAAGCAGTTAACTTCAATCACATTTTGCTGGGGCTGATATTCTCTTTCATATTCAGAAAGTTTAGGGAATTAACAATGGTCTTGGCAAACATTTTTTCTGACAAGTTAGTATGCAGTCCTTCTAGCTATAACAAGTATGCTTATTCCCTGGATCTCAGTGTACACATCATTCTCTCTACCCACCAGCATTTTGGAACAGAGCCCTGTGTGTTGAGGAAGCTACAGCAATAGAAAACGCTACCCCCATATCCAGTCACATGGATGTCATGAAGCTGAATTCTTCTTTATCCAAAGGAATAGAGGAGGAACCAAGAAAAGCTAGACCAGCTCAACTGAATGTCTGTGAGCTGCCTCTGATCCTGCCTGGATACCACATCCTGAACTTAGTTGATTGATCTTCCCTTCAACAGGACCCATCACAGCCACCTCGGTTGTGACAGTCTTCCCTCCTTCAGGACACTGAAGCTCTGGTCCAAAACATGGCTACAGAAGGTCTTGCCTTTACATCACTGTGTTTTGATTTTAGATGGTTTGCTGCACCTGGAGCAATTGATTTTTCCTCAATACTGAGCAAAACAGAAACAGGCAGACTTTGCGAGCCACCAGAAGCTTTGAGTTCCCATTCAGGGAACTCCAGATGTGGCAATGATTTAGGCATCACATGAAGGAATGAGACTGGATTCCTATTTGGGAAATTACACTGTTTTAAATATAAGGCTGAGATTGGAGATATCTTTTGCAAAATCATCTTCTAATTACTCCAGACTTTATGTACTTATGGGTACTTCAGCCCTTGCATCCTTGGGAAAATGCAGGAAAAGATTCTGGGTTGTCATGGAGGGTAATTTTGTACTCTGTGACAGGACCATGGTTCAGCAGAGAGAAGCTTTAGGTTTTGACATGGAAATGGCATTCCAAATAGCAGCTCCTCTGACTTTTTATCCCCATTTGCAAAACAGGACAAGAACCATCTTGCAGGAGCATAATCCAATGTCAGTGAACACCTTTGTGACCCCAGAAGGGTGGGTACTCCAGAAACACAGAATGTTATTTTAAGCATTATTGCCAATGAATGCATTTGTGACACCAATTAAACACCTCTAAAAGACCATATGCTAGTAGAACCAGTGCAATGGACACTGACAATGGGCTTCTATAAAAGCTATAAATCTTTCAGATTTAATCTGTGTGTGCTGTATGTGCACGAGACACTGCACAACAGCCATTCACTCATGTTAGAAAGCAGTTGTGGTATTCTGGATGATGATTTGTTGACTAGTTAATTGCTGTCACTGAACATACTGTATGTACATTAGCTGTCCTGTTTTAATGAGAAACAGAACTCTTTAATGTTCCTCTTCTGACATTTTTTCATTTTTAATATGCAATTAAAAAACTACAAATGCAACCCTCAGAAGAGGTTGGACTAGACAGTCTCTGGAGGTGTCTTCCAATCTCAGCTATTCTGTTACTTTGTGAAAATAACTTGGAGTCTTTAAACAGCATTAGGGGGAATATCATCATCTCTGTGTGAACAGATACTTGAGACACCAACATGGCTGGTAGCACAAAGGAGACTGAAGTGAGTTGCTTTTATCTCATGCTGCAGCAGAAATGCCTTCATTACAAAATGTGAACACGAGAGCTCACTGAGTGCCATTTCAGATAGGTGCTTGTCCTGTGTAATTTGTAAATATTTCTCCTGAAAGGCAGGTATCAAATGCCATTATCTGGCTACATTTCAGCTGGTCCCATCTTTCCGTACCTTACTCAATGCCAGCACAATGAATGTGTCCCTCTGTAAAGGACTGAAAGAAAATTCCACGTTGCCATCAAAAAGAGCACAAGGCTGGGCTTTGGCCATGTGTATCCCTGGGGAAGGGTACACACACGTTGCTGCCTGACCTTGTGAGCCATTGGACTAGTGTGACCTGTCACCACAACAGTGGCAGCACAAATTGGGGTCTGCATCTGTAAGTTTAGGCTTGGTGTTCAATTTGGCATGGTTGACGCTGACATCTTGCTCCACAAAAGAAAAAACAATATCCCCCTCTCCCCTGTGGTTTCATGAGGACCTCATCTACCTGAAAGTTACCTTGGTTGTTGCTTACCTAGATTTTTGCTGTGCTGTAACTTTCTGTCAGCATGATCATCTGTGTTTCATGGAGTTTGTTCTGAATACGCCTGAACAAAACCTTTCATTATATCTGCTAAACAAAATTTCTGGTTTGTGATACAAAATGGCTTAGCTGGCATCCCACAGCCTAGAACAATACATGCAAGCCTGTGTTGTAGATCACCTACAGATCACCCACCTGAATGTCAAAATGAATCCTGTCACTAAAGTACCTGCAGCTGGGCACAAGGGAGGTGAGGTGACATTCTGATACCATTTATTTTAACGAACAACAGACACTCTTTGAATGTGAATTGAGTTCCATTGCCACTTAGAATCTATCCAGAAACTTGAAAATAAGAGTCTTAGCACTTGCAGTCTCTGGGCTGAAGCAATTTGCACAGAATATTGCAAGCTGTTTTCAAGGCTCATCTAACAAAGCTAAAAAAAATTCAGTTTATGAAAAGTGCAGAAAAGATTTCCTGAATTCTACCTGCTGACTGTTGTACTGAGGAGCACATGGTGTCTGTGGATAAGCTGGATGTTGCATTGCCATTGCTGATCACCCTTTACCCCACAGACTAGCTGGCCAGCATCTAGCAGGGGAAGAATCCTCACATGCTTTTTGTAGCACAAGGAATCTGGACTTGATGATCTGAGAGGTCCTAAAAAAACACTTTAATAGTTTTATGATTCTAAGGCACATCACAAGAGGTGACAAGCCCTTCAGCTGTTAGTCCATTTGCTTTAGCACAGTGGAGAGGGGATAAAGGACTAGAACCAGTTCACTTGGGAAATGAAGCCCTGCTGCTGTGAGGGGGGAGGAACCCATAGTAAGAAATTACTTCTCGAGAAAAGAGCATAATTGTGAGACATTTTGTAGTTGTAATGCCTCTCGGATAGATTTGCATTTGCATATTACACACTAACCAGTCCCTTGTGCGTCATTTAAACTCTCTTCACACAGGCAATGCTCTGTCAGTTTTCATAACCCAGCTGCCTGTACAGGAATTGTTCTGTTTTCCCTCCTGAAGCTGTATGTGAAAGCAGAAACATTCTGTGCTCACAACTGGCTTTGTGGAACAGGTATTTTTGTCAAATCTCCACAAACTCAGAAAATATTTTGCCTATGGATTGAACAGGAGCTGCTACATAATGCAGTAAATTTTGAATTTCATAATCAGTGAGAGCTGGTCTTTTTCCTCCTTGAAGCTATCATTAACAGATGTTGCAGGCATTTGGTATCTGCTGCATGGTGCTCCACAGAGACACAGGTACATAGGCTCAACTCTTTTCTCCATCAGTAGGGTGAGGATTCCCAGTGTCACAGGCTGCTGTTCTCATTCCATTTCTGCAAGCTTCATGATCCCTGCTCCTTCACAGCACTGGGCCAACATGACCAAATCTTAACAAGCATATGTCTAATTTTCTGTGAAGCATCAAGAAGCCTCAGTGACTCAGACAGATTTCAAAAGGACAACAGTTATTATACACAAATCCACAAGGCCTTGGTACTTGCGCAGCCACTCTGTGTCAAGGGCTTTGTGGCTCCTGTAAATTGAAGACAGAAGTTACAGGAGCTGGTAACTACAAAGCTGTAGCTGAAAGTGACCTCCTTTTGCTTCAGACCTGTGTGCCTGCATACTTGCTACTGATGGACTGTCAACCCATTTCCACCAGTCAGGATGACCCAGCCATGCACTTCACCTCTCACTGGAGCTAAATAGCCTCCCCTGTCACCCTGGGATCAACTTGCCTTCCCTGCTGATAAAATGGTGTCCCTGAGGGAAAGGAAGAGGGTTATTTTGCCACCCCAAAGCACCTCCTTCAGACACCTTTGCCTTTCTCCTCTAAAGCCTTCAGCCCCTGTCCAGGGGACTGAGGAGCATTACCAAGCTGTGTGGCCCAAAGCTGTGCAGTGCGGAAACACACACAAGCCTGTCAGTATCCAAATGTCTCAGCTCACCTCCATGGAGCAATGCTCTTGTAAGGCCATGATGGAAAAAGCCAATTTGTACTTTTATTGCTTCAAATGCTGGAGGAGATTGGGCTGGAAAGGAAGTTGCAACAGCAGCCTTTTCCCTAATGCAGTCACACTGCTCTCACTGTGCCTGGGGGGCTGCACCAGGCAGCTCGTCCCACATGGAGGGAGAGTCCAGCACCACTTCTAAAGGGTGCACCAGGCTCAGCAACAGAAAGTCACCATCCTCATTTAGCTACGTGCACTTTTGAAAAATGACTTGGCTGTGACACCAGAACCAAAGGAGTTTGTGTTTTTCTGCTTGACGTTTGTAAGAGGAAGCCAAAGGCCAGCTGCTGGTTACACTGGCTGGCACAGGTTCCTCTTAGTTTCAGGGATAAAACACAGATCCAAGCAAAGCAGCAAATGGTGAAATGCACAAAGCCAACCATGACTGCTTCAAACTACAGCCTTTCCCTGCTGTAGATTATTTTTGCAGAATACCAGCAGGTATTTTGCAAAATACTCACATGGATACGTATTACCTGGCAGCAGAATTATCATCGATTTCATACGATTGATTTCTCAACTGAAGAGTAACATACTAAATCTTTTCTGTTAAAAGAACAAACTGCCATGGCAGGAGAAAGTAAATTATTCTGGAAGACCACAGCTTAAAGACCAGAAAACATTTCAGAGACGTTTTTCATTGCCTGATGGAGGAAAGAGACTTGTTTTGCTCCTTAGTGCTTTCCAAGTAGTTATTTTATGGGTCTCAAACCTCCATATTGTCAAAGCAGAATTCTTCATTAAAAAGATCCTGCATACAATAGTCTGTCAACCGAACCAAAGGAGTTTAAAAGTACTAAAATATACAATGAAACAGGACTGACTGCCAAGCAAACTGACAGGGGGAATTCAAATTAAGATTGTTTTTCTATTCTTATCTTACTTCATTATAAGTGAGAACTTTTGTTTGCCCAGGAAAGAGACATGTTTCTGGTTTTGCACTCCTTCTGTGCCACTCTGAATGTGTCCCCTTGTTCCTGCAATGCCAGACCTCTCACAGACTTGCTTTTCTGTTGGTCTGCTTCATCAGCAATACTACATAGCCATGCTGTATTTCTGTGTATTTCACATTTCAACCAATGTGGCCCATTTATGAAGCTTCTTATTCTGGAGTTCACCAGAACAGGATTTGGCCAAGACACCTGCCTGGTATTTATTCTTTTACCTCTCTAGTCCTGGAGACTGCATCTGAAATTAATACATACACAGGTAAAATGTGTGTATTTCAATTGGCAGGATATGAGGTAAAAGGAAAGTGGAGCATGTAATGGCCTGGCCCCACATGCCCCAACCCGAGAGTCCAATTTGCCTTTGCCATGCAGCCAGGGTAGGCAGCAGGAAGGCCAAGGCCATACCCAGCTGCTGCAACAGTAAAATCTGTCACGAGGAGCTCTATTGGCTCTGCACAGGGGTTTATATAGCACTGATTTACCTAAAAAGGGTTCAAAAGTGTCTCCATGCTCCTGTGCTGTGATGCAGAGATGTGTCTCACATTCACTGTGCTATTTCCAGTGATCTGGGAGTGTGCTCATGCCCAAGGATGTAATTGTACCCCCAAGCTTTTGGAGCTCAGGAACGGCATAGCTGTTAGGAAAAGAAAAATGTCCTACCTGTAACTCTGCTCTTTTAGGACCTCATCACAAACACGCTGGCTCTTGGTCCTCCCTCACTGCTGCCAGCCCTGTCTCTTGGCAGTGCACCTGAGTCCCCTGGCTCCAGGGTAGCTCCTCACCCCTCATACCAGCTCTTGCTCCTTCTCTTGTTCTGCTTCCCCCCCTCACCAACTTCTTTTCCTGTGTAAACGCCTCTTTTCTCAGAGTCACTGATGTCTGCACTGCTCTCATCTTTCCACTGGAGTTCCCTACTCCTAGTGCCATCTCACTATTATTCTACCTCCTGCCTTCCTCTTCTGTACATGAGATACGACCAGTCCCGGCTGCCTTTCATGCCCACCCATCTCTATGGTGTTCTCTGTATTGTTGCCTGGTCTCCAGTTGCTCACTGCAATGCATTGATTTTCTGGCCACAGAAACACTCAGCATCCCCCTCTTCACCCATAGCAGTCTGTGGAAATTTGTACTTTTCTTCTAAGCTTTTTCTGTTGAATCATCTTACCTTTTTAAATGGAATTTTTTACCATTTGGATTAAAGTTTCCCATGCATTGATGATTAAATTCGTTCAGAAACTTTTGAAGTATGTTTTAATAACAAAATACTGTTCCTCCAGTGTTACGTACTTGGCATTTATACAGACCTATTTCATATGATAATGTTATCGTCTCCCCACATTAGAGAAAGTTCTGAGTAGAAGAGTTAATCAAAACTTAATTTTCTCAAAGTATCATAGATGAATGCTCCTGAACCAAATTAGTATGCTTTCTGCTAGTCAAACAGACACAAAGATACTGAGGGTGGAGGAAGGAGAAAGGAGAGATGAACAGTATTTCTGATGAAATAAATTCCTGTAATGGGAGTCAATTTGACTATAATTTGATTGAAAAATGTCTATTGTTTTAACATCCAGTGCTAAGAGAAGTGGAAATGGTTTGCACTTAAATTTTACTTTCGGTTTCTTTGTAACACCGAAAGAAAGCATTATTACTGTTCCCTCATCAACTTCAGTCTTCTATATTTTCACACTTCTGGAAAGGTTCGTGTTTATGTGCTCCCCCCCATTGCTGACTCTGGATTGAAATAAACCAGATTAAAATGAGCCCCGACTGAGGGAGAACTGTTTTGTAAATGTCTCAATCAACCTCCAACCTCAGCCCTACAGATCTCTGCAGAAGCTCAGCAGACTCTCACCAGGGAAGCAGAAAGAGCGCTAACCTATACTCCCACTGCAAACATTAACTAATTTATCCAGATGTCAGTGTAAAGAGTATGTCTTACCTTTGTTTGTACATGAAATAGGGAGATGGGGTCATGAGGGAGGGAAGGGGAAAAGGGCTCCTTGCTCATACAATGAATACTGTCACAGCTGGTGGATGCTGCTTTGATTTCCCTGTGCAAGCGTGACTGACAGGGACAGTACTGCCCTACCATCGATTCTCAAGGCTGGCGTCATACAGGGATGAGCATACAGGCTCCGAGTGGAGCACTGCCCTCAAAGAACATGAGCTGGGGGTCAGTCACAGGGCACAGGTTTCTCTCAGTCTCACACCTGATCGTAGAAGCAGGTAGGAAGGTGTAAGGAGGAACCCAAGCTTGGGGAACTATGCCTGAAGCAGAAAGGGTAGAAACTTGACTGAAAACAAAGGGAACAGGTGAAATCTAGCCCCTGCAGGGTTTGTGAGCCTTGGAAGCTGCAGCAGCCCCCAGACAAAGAGAGAGCAAACCTCGTGCTGTAGCATAGGACACAAGTGGTCTGGCTATTTAAGGCATTTCGGCCAAATGTCACTCCCATTCAAGTTTGCAGGACCACTTGGATTTAGCAGCAGCTGCGCGGGGCTTGGCTGCTGGCTGGGGTTAAACCATGACAGAGGACTAATGGAAAGCAATATAATCTATTGAAAATAAATAGCTCTTTACCAACTAATTGGATATTTTTAATGACCTTATAAATTTAACTGACATTGCAAGAGTTTCAAAGCTATGAAATAAAAGTATTTAACACTTTGCTCACAGAATCCTAATAACACAGGGGAGTAACATAAAATGTGACATAGCATACTGATTGAGAAAGAATTGACAGGAAGCATTGAAGAGACAAAAATCTGCAAGAGGAACAAATCTGATTTCAGCTCCCTTTCACTCTCTGCTGAGTATGGATGAATCCTAGGAAATTACCTTGCTGTGCCATCACCTTTGAGATTACTCTGAGGTTGAAAGAGACAATTATGCCTTACACATTATGCAAATATAAAGTCACACCTCTTAGGCACAGAAGTGAAGAGCTGCCATGCAGAGGAGCAGGGATCCTGAAGCACTGCTCCAGTGAACAATCAAGCCAACACAAACTACACAGCGTGACATGCTGGCCCAGGCACATCAATCCCCTTCCTTAATGCACACAGGGCAGAGGACTGAGCAGGGGATAGAGAAGTTACCATACCTCTCCTGGTGTGCTCAAATGTCAGATCTGGTTTGGCATTTGCACTGAAGCACTGCAAAGTCAGAAATGGTTGAGAGAAGCGCCACAAGAATTGTACACGTCACAGGAACATAACAGCAGTGGAGGCAGGATCTTAACTAGAAAGAAATTACAAAATTCAAGATGGGCTTTTTAGCTCCTGAAAAGTGCCACCTAGACAGTTGCAGCTTGAAAAAGGAAACTGCCTTATCACAATACAAGTCCAGGGGCTGATCCAAGTAGGTGAGCTACCAGCCGTAAGGTCATGCTGAATGATAAATTGTCAGGGAAGACTCCTGCAGACCTCTTGCACAACTTTTCATGCAGCCCCACTTAACACTGAATGGATAAGATACATAACATTAGCCTGTCATAGAGTATGTACTTCAGACACCAATTGGTTTCCTTCTGGTTCTATTTGCCAGTAAGATCAAATTGCACCTATAAAGGGCACAATGGATCATGGCCACCGCTGGGCTGGGGAGCTCCTACCTCAGAGAAAAGCCATTGAAAAATGTGGATCATTTTCTTGGAGGACTGGACTGAACAACAGTAACACTGAGGTATCTCTGTACTTTGCACTGGTACCAAAGTGGAAAGTGCCACTGGAAAGGCATCAAAAGCAAATACATCTTTAAGGCAAGTATTTTAAACCATTGACTTTATTAAAATACATAATACACGGTTTTTAGAGGAATGTACTTACATTTTCTGGAAACTCCACTGAACCCAAATTTTAATTATATATTTAACAAATGACAAAACAGTGGATGAAATCATGCTGTACACCAAAGAGTAGACAAGTTAGGGTATTGGTTTTCATCATCATCATTATTTTCCTGGCACAGACTCTTCTTTGCTTTTTAGCTTCAATCTCTTGAATATCTAGTAGCAGAGAAAGGAGGTTTACATTTCTCACGGCATTAAACCCATCTGGTCCAAGTGGAAGTCCATTTGTTTTCATCACTTTCATTCAAACCCTCCCCAGGAGCCTCCCCTTCCAGAAAAGCAAAGGTGATTGACCTCTCTGAAAAGCTACAGGTCACAGTGCAAGACAAGTTCGACAATCAAATGTGAACATGGAGCTCTGCACCTTCTCAGAATCATTACTCTTTCAAAATATCAATTTCAAACCAAGAGTGGGAAAAAAGACACTGTCAAAATACAAGGGCCAAAACACATACATGGACTTAGTGGAATGCACATGGAAGACAGCTTGCAGTGCTGCAGCTCTGAAGTAAAAGGTAAATCAGAAGTCAGGTCTTGTTGAAATACAAGATGCAAGAGCTGGGAAGGAGAAAGACAGAAATAACCTGGACACATTCTTAAAAAAATGAAATGTCCTAACCTCACAGAGAAGGCTGTAATTATCATACTCACTGCAATTGCCATGAACCATGGAGATCAGTGACAAAGTGTATGTTACGACAATCTCACTGACAAGTATAATCTGGGGGAAATTATTCATACTGAGCAAAGAAATAATTAACTGTGTGTTTCAATGCAAGATGCACAGAGGATGCATAGGTTTTCACATCAAATTACTAAGGCTCTTTTTAAGAGATCATTTTGCAACCTTGCATAGGTGATATTATATCTTTTCAATAGATAATGTGCAGAAACTATGTACAGTTGAAAAAAAGAACTTTGATGAAAGCATTTTTTCCCCTCAAGTTTTACTGTAGTATAAAAAGTAACTTATATAACTCCTTCAGTTCTCTAAAACACATATGGAATATCCCAGAAAGAGAAACCAGGAACGCCATCTAAATGATGCCGTGTGCATTTATACAACAGGTTGAAACAACCAGAGAAGCCACCATAAAGCAAAGTCATAAAGTTTTCATATAGAAAAAAAAAAAAGGAGTAAATTTTGTTTACAAACATGAAAACTCATTTAAACAGAAATGCATTTTAGTTATAACAAATTAATGACCTTCACTAATCAGACTACTGAATGGATGGATGACTCACACACTAAGTAAATGATAGAAAGAGCCAATTCAATCCCTGCTTGATAAATGGACAGTAAACTTTAAAATCTGCATTTGGTTTCCAATTAATCCCAGCTCAGAACAACTCCTCCCTTAGACAGCCAGACGGCAGCTTCTCAAAACTAATATTATGAACATCTGCCAGTCTGCTGCAACAAAAGCCATTAGGGCATTTATGTGCTTCTTCATTTGGTAAGAAAGAAAGTCAGCCAGAGGATGAGCACAGTGCCACAGGACAGCCAACCCCATCTTTGAAAATGAGTGTCCTGTTCCCTGGGACACTCATCCACCGCCCCACAATGACTTATTTTTGCCCTGCAATTATGTAAATCAGGAGACTTTCTGTCTGATGTGGCTCTCTTCCACTGAAACTACCTTCTCCTTTACACAGGAGTTGCCTGGCATTTGTTTTGCCATTTTGTGCCTGGATGCAAGACTTCATTATCAGCGCTGCTTATTACTCTTGCGTAACACAGTGATGTGTACTTTTTAGTAGTATTTACAATGGTATCACTGTGGAAAACTAAGCCCTGTACTAGAAACAGTCTCTTTAACAGAGACCTTAATACTAAGGATTTGGTACATTTCTGATCTACAGATAACAAGGCAAAGCTAAAATCAGCCCACTATACATTTGGCATTAGGTTCAAACATAGGGAAAAAGCAAACATCCAGCACATTCCCTTGTTTCAAAGGGATGCTATTTACAAGAAGAATTCGCTTTTTTAATATTTCAACAACAAAAACTCAGCTAATTTTGAAATTAGAGTAATCTAAGGAGGCTTATTAATCAACAGAGAACACAAACAAACAACATTGCTGTTTGCTCTGAAACACAAATCTCAGAAATGCAGGGAAACTATGATCTGTTAAACTACGGGTGACAAATCACAGCCAGTTTAATAACAACAGTAAAAAAAACATTTCTGCTTTTTTTAAACACAGCTCCTAAAAAGTACAGCATCCCAGTATTTCCTCAGTTCCAGACTGTTGACATTATAAATTAAAGGTGAAAAGAGATCCATATATAAACAAGGCAGCTTTCCACTGACTTCATTGTACTTGGTTCTTGTCTAAACCTTTGGAAATTTAATCTTCAAATACCATAAGGTAAGGTTGAATTTATCAGTTACAAAACAATGTCCATTTGTATGTGGAATTCAGAAAAACAAAACAAAACGAAAACCAAACTCAAAAAACACACACAAGTATTTAGAGCAATCCAGATCTGTTTTCCCAGCCTTCACACTTGCATGTCACCTTCTGGAGAACTGTTCACACAGGATCCTCTGAGACCAAGGCCCTATGTTATGGTACGAGGCCTTTTGGGCGGCGGGGGTGGCATGAGTTCAGTGTCAGGATCAAGGTGGTGCTTCCGTGTCTGTCCTTGGGAAGCTGCTGCACATCTGTCAATGAATTCAAACAGCATCTCCTTCGTCACTGGATTCTGGATGCTGTTGCAGACAGCTGGGAACAAAGAGCACATTCTCATGTAACTAAACTGATTTGCTCTAGTCGGCACTTCAATGACTTCACCCCCTCTTGGCAAAATAACAACATACTCCTAAACACACGCCTTGACAAGGTGGTTGTGTCTGGAGTCACGAATCTCTGCTCTTCTCCCCAGAGAGCAAAGCAATGCCCTGGGCCTCAACACTCATGGGAGTCTCTCTTTCTAAAACAAACTGAAGGCACATGTGTGTGTAAGGCTTCCTGAAGTAACTATAAAACCACCAAGAACTGATATCCTACTGAGGCAAGGAACAGCAATGAGGGCCTTGTGAGACACGGCTTTGAAACACACAGCAAATCCAAGTAGATGGAAACAAGATTGGCTTCTAATATTGAAAATGCCTGAATTATAGTGACTTATTTCTTTCACCAGTAAGTACTATAAATACCCTAAACCTGCAATGCACAGTCCTTTTTTTTTTAAACCCATATACCTTCATGGGGCAGAAAGACTTTACACCAAGCAAATGGCATGTCTAGAACACCAGATGGAGGAGCAGCCATGGTGGCCAAAGCACACATGTACGGGCACTCTTGGGGTACTTAACACGACTCCCCAGACCACAGTTTGTAAGTCATGGCCCAAGGGATTTTATGGAACAAATAAATAGGCTTACTTCACTTTAAATAAATGAAATATTTTTTAATGCTTTCCTATGTAACTTTGTATTTCCCTAATTAATCCTCCTGAGAGACTTAGAGGAGGAAAAAAAAAGGAAAAAAGGAGCATGAAATTAAGTGGGAATCCTACAACTATCTTGGAAGAAAGCAAAAAAATGATTAGAGGGTAATTGATAGCATGTAAGAGGTGGCCACAGTAAGGATGCAATTTCCATGCAAAACAATCTATTGACCCCCTAGAGTACTAAACATTAGGACTTAAAATGTACTTGCAATGTAGCATTGTTACGAATAACAATGATTCTCAAATTAGGACCTTTCTTTCCGCAGAACACCAGAACCAAAGGATTACTTTACAATTAATAAAGCACCTTTCTAGCATTGTTTTTTAATTATCTCACTATTTTTGGTGAAAAGGTGCTTTAAGAGTTGCACAGTATTTGACTTTAGCAGTTGGGAAGCATTATGATTAGCAGTAGTTTAGGAACAGAATTCCAGTCTCATGGCAACTGGCATAACTCAGTATCAACTTTTGAGCGCTGCCTTAGCTTAATCACTCAAAAAGACCTCCTGTTCTCAATTTGACAGGTAACAAAATCCAAAACCAAGATTCAGACAGATGCTTATTTTGTTGCTATTTCAACCATGGGGCAAAATAAATGGCATTTTTCATCAAGAGAAAGCTAATAGAGGAGAGAGGCTCTAGAGAAAGAAATCTCAAATGATAAAAGTATAACTTTTGGAGATTTTGAAAAATGATCAAAAGTGAAAACTCAAAGCCAAAAGAAAACTTTCTGTTCTGAAAATTCCTATAGAAAATTTGAAATAGATCTTAACAATTCTTCTGTAGCATTTAATTTTATTTTAATTTTTAGGAAGTTCACTGTGGAGAAATGGAGAAAATGAGAAGAGAGAAAGGACAAATACATATGCTCTTAAGAATGAAGGAAAGAAGAACATGTTATTCATAAAAAAATAAGAAAACTCCAGGTAAAACTAACTATTGAAACACTAAGGTGAACCAGAGAAGAAAAATTTTGGTGATGGTCAGAAAGAGATGCCGCACTTGTATGACATTAGTGGTCCATTCCTCTTTCCTGACAGGACTGCTCAGCAAGTATTTCAGCTACATTCTGTGCTGGTTCCCTAAGGTGCCAACATATTTGTTGTCTCCTAGCAAAATGACCACATTGTATTTATTCAAGAAAATCTACTCACTGCTCAGGCAGAAATACAAGTAGAAGGGTCTAGAGAAAATCCTACATCAGCCCTAGTAATTAGCATGGTCTTAAATATGATTAAATTTCATTTTGGCACTTAACAAAAGTCAGTATCAATATGTTTATTGCTACTCATCCCTGCACGCACTTCTACTCAAACTCTTACACTTCATCTCAAAGTAAATACCATCCTTTAATTTACAATATTTGGCAAAATATTTTTTGGTAGAAGAACGTAAAAGTTTTGCAACTCTGTACAAATATACCCCCATCTTTCATTAGTTTCCCTGTTTCATTGTTTGTGTAACCATTGTTGAAACCCAAGATGACATTTTTCTCCTATTAATTTTCTAGCCCATCTGCCAAATAATGGTTTTGGCATTCTAATGGATTTTTTGTTTAACTAATTCCACTCATAATGTGCCAGTTTGCATTACATCCCAGCAAGCCAACACAACGCTAGGCACTGATGTCAGCTGAAGCGATGGTACTGCAAATAAAAACTTTCTTGGCTCTGACTTGAAAGGCATGCCCTGCCATTTAAAGTCATCTTTGCACAAGTGTTTGCAGCTCTGCAAAGACTTAGGCACTTGATTCTTGATTCTGTATTACCTGTTAAATTCTGCATCAGAGTACTGGTTTGACTGACTTTATCTAATAACCCTTCAGCCAGAGGATTCATGCTGCCTAAAAACTAGTGATGCCATAAGCATTTGCAAGATGAGGCATTACTTTAATAAGCATGGGGAGTCAGGACTCAGACCATAAATGAGAACACAGAGTGCCCTTTCTACTTAAAACAGAACAGAGGTAAAACATTAAAATTTTAGCCTGAGAAACTTCTAAAGGAAATTGTTCTACTCACCCATGGCAGTGCTGTAGGCATTTGGAAAGCTTTTGTCTATCCTCTGTCTCATGAAGACCCAGCTGTTGTTCTCAAACTTGCACTCTATAATTTTGTTGTCGTACTGTTTGAGTTCTTTTGTCACCTGTATAAAAAAATTATTTAGGATAAACAGATTTTAATTCACAATTTTTTCTTTCTTTTAGGCATAAATAATAGAAAATCAAAACTGCCCTGCATTTTTCAGCAACATGCCTCCATCCTACACAAAAAATTGCACAGAATAGACCTCCATTTTACATATGCTCAGCTACCTAACATTTAAAAAATACTTTTCAAATTTGCTGTCAATATTCAGCAATTATATTATGCTAAAACATCAGCAGTGCTAACAGAGGGGGGGAAAAGTCACTTCTGGCCCAAATGCAAATAGGTTTCCATGGGAATAAACTGCTTCCAGTTTAAGTGCTACTGCCAGCCTAAGTGCACGAAATGTATTATCCATGTTTCATCAACCTTCTTTGTTGGAAGGTCTCACAGCAAAATGTCAGATTTCAATACTGGAAAAAGCTTACAAAAAATCATTTCACTCTTTACATGACTGAGGTTTTTTTCTTTCCGTCCTTTTTTTTTTTCCTTCATTTTTCTTTAAAAATTAAGATTGCAACTTCAAAATAATGCAGACTTTCAAATGACATATATTCTAAATCTCCTTCAGGCCTCTCTTTATTGATTCATAGATTTGTCAGCAGCCAATATCCTGAGCGATTTGTCTTTCTATTTGGCAATGCTCTGTGGTTTGGAAATGTAGTTTATATGCATTGGACTTCGTAGTTGTTTTGGCTACTTCATCCTATGCATCCTAATCTATGATACAATGCAAAAAATTTCATGTAACCATGGTAACCTGAGAACCTTATCTAACGCTTTAACAATTTTACCCATATACTTCACTTTGTTCCAAAGAGCCTCTTCAGCAGTATGAAGCTGTATTTAACTGCTAGCTGCATTTAGTTGCTATAGTTTACCAATAAAAAGCTCTACGAGGTAATGTAACACTTTGGATTCAGCATCTTATGCATAAGCGCTCTCATAAAAAGGAGGTGGTTATTGCAATTCATTAGCATAATTTTTCACCTCTGTTGTCTACTTGCTCCTGAGCAGTGACACGGGAATTTACTACTGTCAGAGAGATGCAGATTTGAAAAAGGCCATAGCTGTCTCCGGACAGCTTAATAGCACATACAGTGGGAAAACCCATGAACCCCTTTTCCATTAACTCCCAGATAAAGACAATTAACTAAAGAAATGGTCCCGAGCATGGATCAAGTCCTCCTATACTGCACAGTACAAGATTTGATAAGCAGAATCCTAACATTATTGGTATTTAATCTGAATACTTGTGTTCGCTCCTGGATAAGGAACCCTAGGATTCTACTTGTCAAGTGAACATGGAACTTTAAGAAAATGTTGTCAACCTCACTCACAGTTGAGTCCTGTCCTGCTGCAGGACTGAGAGAGTTTGAGTCAGGTTTTCGTGTCACACACTATTTATCCATTCCAGCACCTGCAAAGAGTTTTTTTCCCTCAAATCATTTACTACTTAAGTGGAGTTTGTGTCTTCTGTTGATCATGAGATTGCTCAGATTAGGAATCTTTTCCTTTGCAGAATGCTCTACACAGCACTGCACTTCTTCCATCTGCACTGAAAAGCTACATCCAGTCCAGAGGTTTGACTGACACATGTTTATGGATGCATTATGTTTCATTAAGTGTATGCAGGAAAGCACAACATGCTTTTCCAGTGTATTGTGGATACATAAACCCAGGAAGAAACTCCTGGCTGTGCAGTGCCTTGGGAAGGTATATCATTTTGAAAACAGCTGCCTAGTGGAAGTGGGGACAGCAGGGGGTATGGCCACACGTCTGATTTTCTGCTAAAGCGGGGAAATATTAGAAAGATCACCAGATAGAGAAGGAAATGTATAAAATTGCAGGTAATGACTTCAACTAACCACCTACCTCATAAGGTTTTCTCATGGCTTATCATTCTTCTAGTGTTCAGATGCTCAGAATAGCAATAAATTAGATGGCAGCTTTATCTGACTGTGGCAATTAAACAATATTATTAACTATCGAGAGACTTGCTTGGCCATTCATTAGCAATCAGGAAGATGGATCTTTCCACAAAATATGAACACTTGCCAAAGCATTGACTTAAATGAATTTTCCCATTAGAAAACTAGGGATCACAGCCTTTAATGATTGCAAGTTGTAGTAATTACTTTACAAAGGAAGAAATACAGCAACTACTATTCCCTGTACTTTGTTAAGTGACCTTAGTCTTACATAGGTACTTATTCTAATATAAAAGAACCTTTTAGCAAGTGCTGGGCATTTGATTAAAACTACACATATTCTGAGCAAAACACACTTTCAATATTAAAATCATTCTTCCACTATTGCATCTTAATAGACTTCTAAATGGGTGTTGTTTACACAAAGGACTGAACAAGGCTGCAGTGATTCCTATTTCCATAATTCACACCTTACATCTACCTATCATGCACATGCTACTTTCTGGTATTTTAGATTCAAAGTGGGACAGGGAAACCATCAAATTTAACTGTCTATAAATTCCTTCCCTTTAGGAATTAATTCTGATCTCCTCAGCATAGTGTCTTCTTGATTTTCCCTTTGCAGTGTGTTCATCTCTCCTTCCCTTTAAATATTACAGTCCATAGCAGTATTTGAATAATGCACCATCACTTCTCTTCCTGAGAGGTACTTCTAACTTTTAGTGCTTCACAGAAGGTCAGTTAGGAATGATGGCAGTTCTCAGCCAAAATGCTTATCCTCAGTGCTGGTACAGTGCCAGTGCTTCTGCCATACTGTTGATAAAAGGCCTTGAACCAGCATTCAGCAATTTCAAGATGGAAACTCCCGCCACACTAAGGACTCCACGGAGCCTTCCTTAATTAAACATTTATTCCTTAGCCTATTTTCAGACAGTCAGTCAGAACTAGAATCTCAAAGGATCAAGTCTTGGGCACGGGGCTGTCAGAGGTGGTGCGCATCAGAACAGTAGCACCAGTCAGGACAACAACTGTCCTGGGCAAGGACAAACACCAACTTGTATTTTTTCTTTTCAAGAAGAAGGAAATTGTTTAGCAGCAGCAATATTCAGTGTTCCTGCCCACACTTGATCTAATTATCAGGAACCAACCTATTTGCCCAACAGAAGTAATTTCCAAAAACACAGAGGAGTATCCTTTTGGAAGCTGATTCACTACATTACTGCTAGTCTGTAAGGTGTGACTGGAAAAAAATGGGCTTGAGCGGCATCCCCATTTCAGCAATAGTTCAGTATCAAATCAGACTGAGGTAATACAACACCATTGCTTAAGAATGTCAGATTACATGACTATATCTTCCCCTCCCTGCTGAGAAAGGCTTCCCTCACCATCATCATCTGGGTCATTCACTGGGAAGAACTTCAGTGGCATAAGCTCATTTTGTTTTTTAAGAATGAAGACAGTTAAGGCTTAGGAAATCTCTCATTTTCCAGGCTCCTTCTATCCCCTATGTTCTGAAAGAAATTTAAAATATATTTTAAAAATTTAAAATATCTAACCCATTTCAAATTTTCTTGCCTGGCTGAATAACAGAGTCATTTTGATATGAGTAACATGCAGCCACAGTTTATGTTAAATTAGAGCAAAATGTGAAAAAACCCCTAATATATCTAGCTGAGAAAGAGAAGAACCCATTTAATTGAATGTAGTTAGCTCCAGTCTAATGAAGATGCCTTTACTATCTCTGCTGACTACCAGCAGGCAATGCTTTTCTGTGTTTCTCCACAGGGCACCTGACTGTCAGACTGGTCCATCATTCCACTCAAGCATTAGTCTCATCACCCTTAACCCCAAAGGAGAATGAAATTCCTGGGCAAGCTCCTACACTACATAAGAGGCACTAACAATGCAAATTTAGGTTTTACGGTAATTAAATTAATATCTCAGAAAGCGTGTCTACAATGGACAGGCTTAAACTTCACAAATGCATCTGCTTTCCCCATTTTCAAGTTCCATAGAAAAAAAAAAAAGGTGATAAGCCTTTAAATAAATGGAGACTTGGCTGAAAGAAGCCTTATGTTTCCATACACATGTTTTTTCCAAAGAAATTGAAATTATTTAAGTTTAGTAAATAATCCCCTTTAAAGAAAGTGATGCTTGTAAGCAAAATCTTAAAACATTCTATTTCAATTATATTCTCTTTAAATGCCTTTTTGTTGCACTTTCCCCCCTATTACCAAACATAGATAGAAAAACATTCTTCATTTCACCCATTTCTATTCTTACTCCACACCCCAAGTCATCAGCCAATTTTTAGCACCCCAGAAGAAAATATCATAATAGTAGATGCAGAAAACCTTCACTTCCATGAGAGAAAAAAATGAGCAAAAGCAGTTGTTGAAGCCTTACAAAATTAAAAACACTGTTATTTTCAAATAGAGAATTAAAAAGTAAAAGGAATCATAACACAAAGGCAAGATGGATTCTAAATGCAATGGGTTTCTATTTTCTAAGAAGAATCTGCCTTTTTATAGCTAGCATGAGCATTTCCTTTTGATATGCTCAAATACATAAACTGTTTGTTTTCTTTTTTTAAACTTCAGTTCCAATGCCTGGAGGCAAGAAAAGTTTAGAGCTACTACATAAGGCCTAGAAAGTAATTCTGCCTCTTACTGATATCATAACTACATTTTCTCCATTAGGATACATTCCCACAGCCAAAGCGAACAAACAAGTGAAAGAGGCACATCCCAAAATAAATTATCAGCTGTGTGGTCATGAAGGAGAAACCTTTTGGTTGCTTTCCAGTCTCTTACTGCAGGAGAACTGGAGTCCCACACCTCCCCTGGGAGGTCACCCTGCAAAAATAAATCACATTCTTGTAAGAACTGTCCAAAACCATGACATGTGTGAGCTCCCTGTCCTGAGGGTATTGGGATAAATTCAGTCACAAATGACAGTCCAGTAAATAAAACCTCTATAGCAAAACACCACATCTCAAATTCCAATTTCTCAGTTAGTTTCCAATGCTGTGACTGCCCACAACTGCAAAGTACAATAGACTTTATTTCCAGACTTCTCCAGTGATGTGGAATGTCCAAGACAAAGGGAGAATTAAGCTGCCCACTGGTACTATGACTCCACAGCAGTAGGGCAACATCTGAAGATCAGGGAGATGCAATCACAACAGTCAGGGAACAAAAAGAAGAATTATATGGGAATTTGAGGAAACAAAGAGGGGTCAAGACTTCTGAAGGAATAGGATGGAGACAGAAAAAATAAGGAAGCAGCAGTAACAAAATAAAACAGCTTCTGAAGATAGAAAGATTAACCAAACTCAAAGCAAGATCTTCTTAAAGACCAAACATTTAAAGGTGGTAACTCCAAGGACATGTCAAACCAAAGCAATTGAGAGAAAATGAGGTGTGAGAAACAGGGATCCTTTGAAAGCACTCTTACATGTGATTGCTGGTGAGGTCATGGATATAAGAAATTCTATTGAGTAAGAACATCTAAGACATTCAGTAGACATGAAGTTATTAGAGCCCCCAGCACTTACAGGGCACAGTCCAGCACCTAACACAGATCCCAAGCAGTTCATTCACTGCTTCTTCCTAACTCTTGGACTGTTTGTTCAGATGCTTTTGAAGAACTTTTTTGCCCATTCACATAAAGTACCTCATGCTTTTCATAGTCAAATTTCTCAAAGAATAAAAACATTTACAAATTGCATGGTTATTAAATGCTTGTTCACATAAGTTGTGTACACTGAACCATGTGAATACTGTCTGCTGGAAAAAGTTAATCAGTTAATCTGCTTTGTATTTTTGCTCAAGCCCAAACAGATTTTGTAATGCAGCTTAATATCTATTTCTTTATACGATTCAAGAGATTATTTTATCAAACCATAGATTTCTTGCTAAACTAAACATATTGATTGTGTTTCCTTTTTAAGGAATGTATTACCCAACAAATGGTTATCAGCTTGGGTAAACACAATGCAGTTGAGATGGTTATTTAACATTAATAAAGCCTTCTAAGTGCAACTATGCTGCTTCTTAAGTACATAGGAAACAGAAATGCTCCAATTTTGAGATGTCATTCCTGAAAAAGAATATTAAGAAATATCAAATTTTAGCACATTTTTTCATGTTCATTAAACCTCGATGTTAACACCAAGCACTGTAGAATCATGGGAAAAGCAAAGAAGAAAAATCATGTTTCCAAATTACAAGAATGAGGTTTTTTAAAATTATAGATTTTGTTTGTTTGTTTTTCACTTCCAGTGTCTAGCACTCTCAGTTCATGATTTAGTTAGTCTTTCTTTTCAACATACAGTATTTTCTCAAAGAATCTCTCACTGTTACATGTGGTAATTAAAAATATGGATATTGTTTTCTGATACATATAATGGGTTTGAGTCCTGGGGTTTTCCTGGTAAGTGACAGATGGAAACATCAGAAATAAAAAGCTTTCCCCTTATCAGTGATATTACAAGTTTAATGACTTTCAGTGCCAGCTGGAAATAGGTTTCTTAATGTTTCCTGGAAGGTCTCCTGTACACCTGACCTTGCAACACCATTTGAACTATCTGTAAGAAACCAATGTTTTCCTGAGCTTTGCTTTTGGCTCTTAGAGGAACACACTGGTGTCTATGAGAAAGCAGGTAACTGGTAACTGCTTAGACCAAGATGTGGAAATAGACATGTGTTTGCACAAATGTTTTGCTCCATGATCACTCTTCTTGATTTTTTTTTTATACTTTTATACATCTCATTTTATTCATTTGTAAAGCCATTTGCCACGGCAAATCAATAAACTATTTGAACACTTTTGGGCATTATAGATCAGGCTTCTACATTACTCAAAGAGCAGCTGACCTTCCTGGTAGACATTGCCATCTCCACCTAACTCCTGAGAGAACTCTAAAGCTTTAAAAAATCCTATTTTTTTAAATCATCATCAAGAATGGGACACAGAGATTTGGGTGTCCATACATACCTTGAACAGTTAATGAAACAAAGTAATAAATTATTGTCCTCCTAGATTGATATCCCTTTCCCCTGTGTTCTAATCATCACAGGTCTCTGGATTAAAGAAAAAAAATCTGTACGTCTCCTGTAAAAACTGAGAAACTGAAGAATTCTGTGCTGAGGATTTGTGAACTTGGCATAGCTCTGCTGTGACGAGTTCTTAAATAAAATCTTATTGAAAAGCAGCTCATATAATTCTGACCCTCAGCATGCTGATGAAAGAGCAAGAAACTCTCAGGGGAACTGCAGAAACACCCAGGCATTAAGAGAGCAGCAACAGAGCTCTCAAGGCAAGTTGTCAGTATGACCTTACTGCAGAGAGGGTGTGATTTGGTGCAAACAGAGCTTCATCTGCTCTACAGCTCATGAATTTGTAGGAAGAGGTAAAAACAATGCTCTGCAAGCACCTGGGGTAACTTTGAAGAGGCCAAAGATAGCTACCTTGGTTTTGGCACATCATAAATAATTGTGCTAATAATAATAATCCCTAGAGACAGTACTGAAACTTGAAAGTGTTTAAGTTCCAAAAAAAAACCAGGCAGATGCAAGCATAGTAGTAAAATACCACAGGAAACTGCAGAACTGTTCAGCAGGTTATGCAAAAAACAAATAAACAAAAAACCCAAAACAAACAAACAAACAAACAAACAAAAGCAACCAAAAAAAACCCAACAAAACCTTTCAGTGAAGGACAAGGAATTCACAGGAGGTTTCTGAAGAAAAAGCCACTCCATCAGAAAGGTAAGCAACTGTACGAGGGGGAAGAGAACAAGGATATACAGTGCAATCTGGCAAAAAAAGAGGCTGAAATAATAATAGAGAAATGATTCTGTGAGAAAATATTTCACTCGCAGCCTGATACATTTTGAGGACTGTACCTCTGCTTGCCATGATCTAACTTGTGAAAGCCAGTCTTAACCCTCATTTGTGCTTTGTTCACTCAGACTGCTTTTGCGAAAGGGAGCCTGCCCCAAAGAGGGAGCGCTGCATAATAAGATCCAAAGAGTGCTGCACAAAGATCCAGGAGACCAGAGTTATACATTACTAGTAAAGAATATAGTTTGAAAACACCACTTAGCTCATTCATAAATTATTAACTCTTAAGGCTTATTATTCTCAGTTTGCAAATGGGGAAGAAAGAGATAGTTTGTGGCCACACCACAGGGAAAGCATTTACCCCCCATTAGGTTCTCTAAACCCAATCTCAATTACCCCTCAGGTACTTACACTCGTGCTACCAAGAAATCTTGTGACACAGGGCAAAAATCTTGTTAATAATTTATCAGTAGAAACCCAAACAAGTCTTCCAGAGACAAAGCAATGCTATCACTATTTTATAATCACTTTGGGAACACTATTCCTACACTTCAAAATAAATGAAAGAGAACTTAGATGATTGTGTCAGAATAGGACGAGGAGTTTTTCCGACATTTGCTGCCTTTCACATACTGGAATTCACCTCCAATAGGATGGATTTCCAGACAAATGTTTGCTTCTCACACATAAATTTTACAGGGTACTTCCCTGTATTACTGGTTTTCATCTGTTCATCTGTACCCAAGCTCTTGCTATTGTAGGAGCTTAAGTTAATCTTTTACCTGTACTTCTTACACCGTACAAGGGATTCTGTCACTTGCTGTCACACAACCAGGGATGGGTTAGAGGGAGACTCCACAGGGCTGGGCTATCAGGAGCTTCCCAGCAGCCTTTCTATGGAAGGAAAAAACTACTTTTACAAGTTCAGACATTATCTGATGGCTGTTCATGTGGGATCCAACTCTACAAGTTCTTATCCTTGTATGTATATGCCTTTCAGCAGCTTCAGAAAATCAATTAGTCCACACTAGTGCCATCAGGACTGGGCCCTAAACCTAATTCTTGTTATTTCTTATCTGGCTTCTGAAATGGTCTCCAGAAATCGTGGGTTTATACTCTTTCAGAAAGATGCCAAATCATATCAGAATACTCCAAAAGAAATTTAAACTAAAATCCAAAGTATCAAGTAATTGCAAGTGAGTCTTTTAAACTCACTTTTACTTGTAACAACACACAGCTTTCAAATTACAGTCATTAAGAATCATATTCTGTTCTTCCATTTAGATCCCAAACAACCACTTGCTTAAAGTTTTTCCCCCATAAATCAAAATTCACCACTGAGAACAACTATGCCAACACTATAAGGAAATTTGTTTGCTGTGTTAAATTGAGCTTCAAAAGCATGAACTGAACACACATTTGTGATCACAAGTAATGCCTCTTCTTATATTCATTCAAAGTGTTTACCTTATTACAGCTTATTATAAATGTACTGTCTAAAATGCAGCAGCATGACTGTTCCATTTCCAGGCCCTAATTTTATGATAATCGTATGTAATATATTCATATGTCTATTTCACTGCCTAACAAAGCCCAAACTGGTTTCTTAGCAGATCTGCTTCCCCCATGGTTTAAATTTCTTTGCCTCAGAATGTTACTGAAAAACAACATTAAGAAAGATATAATCAAAATTTTACTTTGTATTTTGCACTATAGTAGGCACACAAAGGAATATATCATTGGAGGCTGAATTTGGCATACTGACTTTATCAAATACCGGTATCTAAGTGGTATGTAAATTATTAAACATGCTATGCAAGCATTATTAGAAAAATGGGGGTAGGGAGCAAGGTTATAAATTTATAAATGTTTTCAACATCTAGAAACCCTATTAATACTTGAAAACATTGGGACTGTACAGAGAGAATGTGCAAATAAACTAAGACCAGAAATAGCAAACTTGCTTTTAATCTCCCATATTTAATATGTTTCAGTTTTTGCCTAGAACATATTTACAAAAAAATAGTAACTTTTTTCTTAATAAATTTCAGAGAATTTCCTTCAATTTCATAAATTTTCAATTCCTAGTTACTCACAAATCTGACACTAGAACGTGGAGAGATTTACAGAACTTGTAAGAAATACAAATTATTTTTATTCCCATCTACTCCATTAGATTGAATGGTTTGTCATTAGCCAAGTCTCCTAAGAACCAAAGTGTTGAGCCAGACACAGTCTTTCTCTTCATAGCTTTTACACAGTACATGTAATAGTTTTTTTAGAAGAATGTCAGAACTTGAAATCAGAGAAGTCTCTTACAGCAGAATAACATCTTATCTTTTAATGAAATTTTCAGGCTTTGTATTTGTATTATATACTTGTGCTGGTTTTGGCTGGAGTAGCATTAACCTTCTTCAGAGTGGCTGGTATGGGACTGTGTTTTGGATTTGTGCTGAACACAGTGATGATGATGTGGAGATGTTTTTGTTATTGCTGGGCAGGGCTTACACTGAGCCAAGGCTTTTTCTGATTTTTGTGCTGCCAGGCTGGTGGGGAGGCTGGGGGGGAGCTTGGGAGGTAACACAGCCCAGACAGGTGACCCCAACTGAGCAAAGGGACATTCCAGACCATGGAACACCATGCTCTGTACATAAGGCAGGGGAAGAAGGAGGAAGGGGGGAAAATTTGGGGTGATGACATTTGCTTTCCCAAGTCACCGTGAGGTGTGATGGGTCCTGCTCTCCTGGGGATGGCTGAACACCCGCCTCCCCATGGGAAGCAGGGAATTCATTCCCTGCTTTGCTTGTGTGCACAACTTTTGCTTTCCCTATTTAACTATCTTTATCTCAATTCATGAGTTTTCTACCTTTATCCTTCCTACTCTTTCCCAGGTTCTACTGCTGGGGGAGTGAGTGAGCGAATGAGTGAGTGAGTGAGTGAGTGAGTGAATGAATGAGTGGCTGAATAGTGCTTGGCTGTTGGATGGACTTAAACCATGACAATAATAAAGTACAAACTTTAATTTTTGCAATACATGACAAAAAAAGTCAAACTAAATGATTTTTAAAACCTTGCCATTTTGAGGAGGCATTCTTACACCTAATTGTTGAGGTTGGACTTCACAACCCTGCTGATTCCACCTTTATTTTTGTAAAAAATGAGTTTTAATAGAATGAGTTATGGGTGACTGTTAGAACCACTTGAATGAGGAAACTGATAAATGCCTTGAAGAAACCCTGCAATAATATACAACATCAAGCCAAGGAGCCAAACAACGATAACAACAACAAAAATAATCTCAGCAGTGCTATGACATCAAAATAATAAAGCAAAGATGTGTTGGGAAAAAAGCTGCAAAAGTCATGTTAGGGATTTTTCATCCTTCTAAGATTTCAATTAGAAGGAAAATAATCTTTTTTTTCCCATTACAGATAATACACCACAACAAAAAGATTAATAGCTGCTGACTTAACGCAGACTTTCAAAAATTAGCTTTGATCAAAGGAAGTGCTGTAGTGAAAGTCAACTGCCCTAACCCACTTCTCATCTGCCTTTATAGTATTGAGCTGGCATGAACTCCCTCCCCTTTCTTGAATGGTTTCCTTTAAACTTCAAAGCCTAACTGGCTTTGAGGCTTAAGACACAGAAAGCTTTTTCCTTTTTCTTCAAAAGCAATTAATGACATGATGTATAATCTGACCTACAATCTAGTATCTAAGCACACAGGTCTTCTTGATCATTGTGGGGCTACAGAATGTAAGGGGCTCAACAGAGAAGTTAATCGTGGCTCAGTAACTGCAAATGGTTTTAGGGTGCCTGCCAGCTGATGAGGTCAGTCTGCTGAAAGAAAGGTAAGCAAGGGCTAATCTATCAATGGCACAAATTTGTCAATAAATGAGGCTATAGAGGGATTCTCACTGCTTTACCTTTCATTGCAAGCTCCTCTTTCCTTTCCATGCCTCGTTATTAATGAGTCTGCAGAATATGGAAGCCAGATTTCCCAGGACACCACAGTAATGGATGTGGGGTGGGGCAACACAGACTGCAGTAATCATAAGGCAGAGGAATGGACAATATACACAGATTTCAAGAGTCACAACTGGCTACAGAAGATACAATGGATTTTGTAAGATCTGGTTGGAGAAACCTATAAAGTTCTTGGTCTGTTTGGGCAGCAGTGTTTCCAGACAAATGAATAAAGACTGCATCTGAGTTTTTGTTTTACTGTTAGCTAAAAGGGATTGCAACTTTGAATGGTGAGTGCTGATAACAGAAAATAATTAATGGTTTAATAGCTGGTTCTGCCAAAGCCCTGAAAGATACGAAATCTGGGAAAGCCCACTGTACATGAGCACACCTTTTATGGCTTTGTCCATACATTTTGTTATTATATGTAGGATCAATAACAAAGTAAGCAAGCAACAACATTTAGTCTTCATTCTTATTACATGAAATGACTTCACCCACTTAGTCTGCAAAAGCTAAGGCAAGCAAAGCCAAGAAAAGTCTCTTGAGTTTTCTAACCATATGGCGTCTCCAAGAAAACCTTTGTCATAAAGCTGTTTCCTGCAAAGATCTCTGCATGGGCCAATTCTAAATTCCCCAGAATTCTGAGCCTAATTTGAGTGCTCTGCTCAAGTGCTACACTTGTGTTTGAGCTGCTGTCCTCCCCTGCCTAACCCAGGATGAAAACAGCTTTAGCTCCCTAACAAATACAGCTAAAAACATTTGTTTTGCTCTCCACATGATGTAATAGTATTTCAAGTAACATCATAAGCACTTTCTAGAGACAGCCAGTGACACTAAGACTTCCACCCAGGAAAAAAAAAATCCTTGAATGCGCTTCCCTAGAGGAACAGAAATAAGAGAAAGAAAAACAAAGTAACAGCAATGGCAACTCTGTAAACCTGTAATCCAATAATCTCAAAGTGTATTCTTACACACTTGTAATGTGTATAAGTAACTTGTAACGTAAAACTCATTTCACTAGCACGCTTTAGATAAAACAGCTGTATGTTCTGCAGTTAAGAAGTCCAAGGTAAAAGGGAGTTGATTTGTCAGGCAAGAGTGCACACAGTGGAGAAATTAATGAAAAAGCTTTGGTTTGTAGTTTCCTGCTATAGCTACTAGCACTAATTACTAATTAGTAATTAGTTAGTACAGACTTTTCCTTAAAGTTCTGAATGAAATATTAACAAGGTAGTAATTAAGTAATTCAAGGTCTGTTTGCTTTAGTGTTTGCATTAGCATTAACTTTCGTATTGTAAATCCAGAATCTGACTCACTGATCTATAAACGTCCTTCTAAATTAATCAGAGGCATCCTTTGCTTTCCTTCTGTTGAAGTTAAATTATTCTGAAACCCCTTTCTATGCATTAATGGTATTGAAAGTGTAACAGGTAGAAAGGGAAGGTAATGATGTAGTAAAATGCAGTAATTGTACCTTGCATTATTTTGTAAAAGAACAGAAACATTCTTGTCTCTAATCCTGCTTTTGCATATTCCTTTATATTGCTTCTGCTACAGACAAGCCTCTTCCCTACACCCCAGCAAGGTTTAAAAGAAATGCTACAACATGTAGTTAATCTGCTCCTGCAAAGATCATCAATCAAGCATGGCTAACCATGACCCACTAACCAAACGAAGCAGAAGCTGGGTTGCACTTGTGTGTATTACTGTTAAATTACACCTGGGTAGGTTAATGCATGACAGTAATGGGGCATTTTATTTCTTGTGTGGTGCAGCAGGCAATGGGCAGCTCCTCAAGGCAGTGAGGACAACAGTCAGTATTAACCACCTCTGCAAGGGGCAAGAGGTTCAAGAGCTGTTTGGCTAGAGCCTCACTGCCTCCCACTTAAAGCTCCATCAGTGTCTTGGCTGACCCAGTCAGAGTCCATGGACGACTTCTGCACAGTTGGGTGAGACAACTGGCTTCCAGCAGACACAAGGTCATTCATTGTGTTCTGAAACAATGCTGACTTCACTACTTCATGCATGAAAAATAGAGAAAAATCTCACATCACTGCCG
The DNA here is from genome assembly GCA_013400575.1 of Peucedramus taeniatus. Taxonomy (NCBI): domain Eukaryota; kingdom Metazoa; phylum Chordata; class Aves; order Passeriformes; family Fringillidae; genus Peucedramus; species Peucedramus taeniatus. The sequence goes on along the minus strand of WBNO01021194.1, from coordinate 106,928 downwards.
GTACAGAATCCAGCACGGCATCTCATGAATCTACCACTGAGAACATGCTCAAATATTTTTTATTACAACACATTAAGCTAAAATCAATAGATTCATTTATTGAAATGGATTTAGTACTTTGGCGAACCAAGGGAAAGTAACACTTTTTAAAAAGAAGTGACATTTCATTATAGCATTTGGTTGTAAACTCACTGGCAGAAATTTTTCTGTATACCAATTAAACAGTAACTCACTGAAGTTAGTAACATAAAAAGCAATATTGCGTATTTACAGTTCCCTTCCCAGTAAATGAAAACATCTACAGTTCTCAGCAATACAAATAAAGTCTCTGCACAATGGTTCTAACAAGGCTGCCACATTTCTGATCTTTTCAAATATTTCTAAACTATTTCCCCCAAAGATATAATATGCTATTGTCTCTACAGTCAACCTTTTTTCGTTTGGAGAGAAGCAGAAGTGGCATTTTGAAAACTTCAATCTGCTGAAATGTAATAGCACCACTGAGTTCTGTTGTTCTTCACTTTCGTTCTCACTTTATGCTAGAAAGATAAAACCTCAGTGGCTTTACTACTGTCAAATAAAAAGTAAATAAATAATGGTTTTGTTGACTATTACATAACAAGATACTGCATCACTATTAATCAATTGAGTTTCACTACATATTTCTCTCTCAAATGTGAAACTTTACTAATACTATAATCATTCTGGAAAATTGCCAAGGAAAGGTATATGTGACACTTGCAATGAGAACTGTGAAATAAATTTGATGAAGAAATAATTTAAATATTTTAGTGTAAATTACACAAATAGAGAACAAATTAAGAATTCAAAAGGAAATAATCTTACCTGATTTACTGTCTACGTACAACTGTACAACTTTATTTTCCCCTAAGATTACTGCTTTGTAGATATCAAGGACATTATTTGAATTGTACAGGCGCTATTTATCATTTCCTTGGGTGGATCAGTATCCTTTTACTTTTACTAGTATGAAATCTCATCTTTTTGCCTACAGGCCAGTCTTTCATGGGCATAATCTAGTTTAGTTACATCTTCTTTATTTGCTAACCTTCTCTAAGAGCCACCAACTTTTTCATCAGAGCTCTAACAGACCCTAAGCTTGCAGGACTTACCTGGTTTTGAAAACCTCTATTATAGGATAGAAATGGTGGAAAAATGGACATCTGAAAATTAGTTACCAGTAGATGAAGTGACAATTGAGCTACAAGACTTGTCTGTGGGGAATACTATACTGGAAATGCTAACTTCCAGTTAAAACAGCTGTACAATGAGAATGTGGTTTTACTCCAGCCTATAATCTCATACTTAGAAAAGTCCAGAGAGAAAGGCAAGACAAGTATTTACACCATTATATTAGTTATTTAAAATTTAGGAGCTAGTTTCTATATGTAATTCACAGAGAGAGACTGGCACCTCTAGAAAGCGATTTGAAAGCCTCAGAGGCAACCATCAAGTACTTTTCTTAGAGGATCCCAGACTCACCCTTGGATTCAACTGTTTTCCACCACCTATACAAGGAGCCTGCAGGGTTTATGGTGGCTGAAATTAGATCATGTGACCTTTTTTATAGGTATTCTAATTAGACAGGATATTATCTACAACCCCGTTTCCTTTCAAAGCTGATATCCTGCATAATTATCTCATTTGATATTTCTTCTACCTTCTGTGTTATTGTTTGCAAACCTATTCTTTTTCATTTATCTAAATTTAATCTGCATTTGCCTTTTACTAGCCCTAAACCAGCACAGTACTTCTCAATACAATAATTTTTGCCATCAACTGCTTTTTCTCCAATGTTATCAGTATCTGACATTTAAAATATTTCTCATTCATGATATTCACTATTCATTTTACATATACTATAAAGAAAGGTCTCAGAAACAATTTCCTAGTCAAAGAATTTCCCTATTATACCATCTCTCACCCTTTGCAACTTCAACGTCTTGATTTATTCATGAGTAATTTATTTTAAAGACATTATCATCTGCATTTCACAAAGGTACTACAAGTTCAAGCTCATTTATCAAGTTCAACCTCATTTGTTCAGTTCAGATTCAAAATAATTCACCTCTAAAAAGCCTAATAAATTTAGATACTCTCTGTCTATAAACTGTACAGTAACAATTTGCTTTCTTTTCCCCCCTCAAGCCTGATCTTGGTAGATGTCCTCATTCTTTAAAACAATAAACAACTAAGAAATGGTTAAAAAAAAGTCTAAAACATCTTTTGTTGCCCCTTTCAATTAGAATTAATTTCTAATAGGGTCTGATATTTATAATTTTACTTAGAACTACTTTCATATTTATTCTTTCTCTTTGACTGCTATCCATCCCACTGCCTTTATTTCATTTGCCTCCACAACCAACAAAAGCCTCTAATAGAAAAGATGAAGAACTTATTTAAAAAATCAGAACAGATTAACAAAGAACAATATGATCACAAACATGGTACAAAATGAGTATTTTATGATGGAAACAATAAAGACACTCAAATTTAGGACACTACTTTCTCTGAGAAGACAATTATCTACAAAAAGTTTCCTGAATTGCCTAAAACTCCTAGAAACTTAAGCACACTGCCATACTGTCTGAGTATTATATTCTAGTCAAAAGAAAATGCAAATGCAATCACATTTATGGAAACTAAGCATGGGGATGTCTACATCAAAGGAAAAAACAGTCCCTACTGCCATTCACTCAAGCATAGGAGCTGGCCCCATAAACAGCTGCTGTCATCAAGGTATCCTTAATTATTCAGAACAAATTACACTCTCTATGTGCAGAGGCACACCCAAACCAGGTTTGACAATGCAGTTATAAGAGAAGAACAGCTGCAGCAACAAATTACCATGTTCAAGAGCTTAAAATCATCATGGACAAATCATTCTCTCTGCCAGATGATTTTTGTAAAACATAAGAAAGCAAAACAAAAGATGCTGCCAACCCCAAATCACCCATGTATGGGAGCCAGAACACTCTCAAACACTCAAGCTTGTGAAATAACAATGTGACAAAGAGGACAAGGACAATAGCAAAGCACAACTTGCACTACAGCACAAGGAATCTGGCAGTTTTACAATGACCTGATCAGTTATTCCACTGTGACAAGTATGAAGGCTCAACGCAAAGCAGATGAGAAATATCTGCAGTATCTATGCTCATCTATTGCTAAAACAAACCTTTCATTTCCAGGATCTTTCTCAGCAATTTTTAGTTGGTAGTGAGGAATAACTTTATGGTTCAGAAGCAGAGCTAAAGCCTTTTGTTTTGCCATCTTTTCAAAGTGGAAAATAAACTGTCTATTAATGTGTTATTATAATGAGACATAATCTGCATGTCCTAATGCTCACATTTATCACAGTATGTTTCCATACAACTGGGCATAGGAAAGCTACCATAAGAGCAATCTGCTTATTGCTTTGAAAATCCAGTTTTCTGTATGACTGTACCTCTCAGAATGGTATCTGTGGGGGGTCAATGGTAAATACTTGGAAAATTACCCGTAAGGTAAGAAAGCAAATGAATTCAAAAAGAAGGAATGCTGAGGAAAAAAAAAAAAAAAAAAAAAAAAAAAAAAAAAAAAAAAAAAAAAAAAAAAAAAAAAAAAAAAAAAAAAAAAAAAACCAAAGAAACAAAAAAACCCCACTAAAGTCTCATGGCACATACATTAGCTACTACTGGTTTCAAATCTGATTACTTATCAAACGGAAGGAAAGGATTTAGAAGGAAACTCCAAATCAAACATCTCTAATGTGATAAAAAACTGGTTTTTGGCTTAATCTTGTGGGTAGTACAACAGAAGTACCCTAACCAAAACAACTGAAGAAGAAAATACTAATGGTCTCAGGGATTAGTTCTGGAGGCTTTTTCCAAGGGTCAGTGTTGCTGCTGGAATAGGGGCCACAGACAAGACTGTAGGGGAAGGGAAGGGATGAATGTTAGACAGCATGACTGTTACCTCCCAGCATACATGCAAGTGTTATTTCATCAGGTATCCTGTATTGTAATGCTGTTACACACCCTCTTCCCTTACTAATGCACAACAGTTACAAACCATTTGACACATTCACAAAGTCTCTTGGCTCATTTACATCCAACAGCTACTCAGGGGCAGTTCTTCTTCCAGCCCATTACTCCTGAGCTTTGCTAATCTAGCTACTTCTGCCACTTCCAATTTCTTTTCTTCTTTGCTATATTTCTTTTAAAATTAGTTACATGGCTCTGAACAATCTATAAACCTCTTGAGTTTTAGACACATTCCTGAGAACACCAGCTTCCCTCAGCTCCAGTTAGACTCACAAATTTTTAGACTAAGACAGAGATGCTTTATTTTCAACATATACCACATACTCCATTAAAAAATCCATACTGTGTCATTACAGGAAAACAGCTGCAGAATGACTTCAAAGTAAAACACCCATCTTTCTTCTTTTAAATAAACATTTTAGTGAAGAAAACACAGCATGTTCTTTGAAAGAGGGCCATTGGATCTCTGGAATATAATGCAATTCTACCTCTTAATGGAAAAAGGGTGCATCTTTTTGTATTTTTTGTATTATGAGAAAAACAGACACTTTCAAGGTAAATATTTAACAAGAAAAATCCCAAAATACTAAAAATAGAAGTACTGAAAGCCTTGTATAATGCAAGTTGTGTTCACAGCCATCGGAAAAGAAGGAAGAACTGACAGGAATACTGTATGCTGAAATTAAGTGCTATTCAATCAGTAACAGCAGAGGTTCACAAATATCCAGCTCTAAAATTTCTCAAAAATATATCCTTATGAACTAGTTAAGCTTCACAGCAGTGACTGCTTATATACCAAAATTTCACAGAACCTGAAAAATTCGTGGACATCCAGCTAACATCCGATCCAGCCCCCTGCTCAAGGCTGGTCAACTTCAAAGATGAGTCAGGTTGCGCAGGGTTTCTTCTAATTAAACTGTGAAAATCTCCACAGACAGAGGTTTTACAGTGTCTTCAGGAAACCTGCTGCTGTGCCCACCCTACTTCCATGCAATTTTTTTCTTACATCCAACTGTAATTTTCCTGCTTGTTCTTCCCCAGGCACCTCTGAGAAGTGTTTGACTTTCCTTTTTTCTGCAATCTCACTTCAGATGATGGAGGATTGCAATGAATGCCCTATTTACCCCTCTCTTCTACACAAACCCTATTTCTTTAACCTCACCATGACCCCCAGAGAGGTCACTCTAGAGGGGTGGCTTCCCATGCCCCAGGGAGCCCAGAACTGTGCACAGTGACCCCAGATGTCCCTCGGAAACGCTGGAGCAGAGAACAGGGACCTTCCTCGACCTGCTGGCAACACCCAAGGTGTGCTTGGCCTTTCCCAGAGCCACAGCACGTGGCTGGCTCAGCTCAGCTTGTGGCCACCTGGACCTTTGGGTGCTGCTCTGCAGAGCTCCTGTGCAGCCACTCAAAGGCTCCAGCTCACTCTGCCCCTGATGCACAACTCTGAATTTGCTGCTCCTGAGCTTCCTGAAGTTCCTTTGTCAGCACTTGTTTTTGAGAAATGAGGTATGATCAAACTGATTTTGTATTGCTAAGATGCATTTGTAAACCCAGGAAATGGAAGGCTTGAAAAAACTGCAATCTGTTCATTTTTACAATACTGATGAAGAGCATTTGAAGGCTTTTTTTTCTCTACAGTTAATATAGAGGTAAATAGAAAACAACAAAAAATGCTCAATAAATTAAGATCTACAATCAATTAACTATTATTTTAACCTTTCCAGAAGGCTTAATTCACCCCATGCTTGCCAAGAACAAACTTAGATTTATTTTCAAAAGAAACCTACTAGGAGCTGAAATAACAAAACCTGCCCCTCCACCCCCCAAAAAAACCCAAAAACTCAACAAAAACTCCAATGAAAATCACATTCCAAAACAAAAAAACAATTATTCTATCTTTTTGGCAGCAACAAGAGAAAATTGCAGAAGTAATATTCCTAATTCTGTGGACTTCTATGGAACACTGCATGCTTTACAGAGAACCATTTTTTAAACTGAATTCATAGCTATAATCATGACAAAAAGCAAAATGGGACCTGAACCATCAGAAGAGAGTGAATTTATAAATTATAGCTCATTAACATTTTGTTCTTAGGGGCAGCAATTGTGACAGCATACAGAATCATTGCTGCAGTTTTTGCAGTGCTTATGCAGATTTTATAGTTATTCTCTTTCTGTTTACATCACTGGTTCTAAGGCTGGATTTTTAAAAAAAGTATTTTTGCTCCTTAATACATCTACAGAGAATAAATATGTCCACTGTATGCTGGCTTTTACTGTAATATAAATGCAAATATATAACATATTAATATTTATTTCTATTATTAGTGTCTAACATTCCCAGGCAGGACTGAGAGCTCTAATATTCCAGGTTCTGTATAAACATACAGGCAGTCAGGACCTCTTGCCCTTAAGAGATGCAAGTTTGATTGAGAAAAGCTGCAACAAACAATGTCAAGATGTAGAGAAAGGTGAGGAAGAAGTAAAAGGAAAGAATTAAGCCATAGGCTTTTTTTCTTTCATAATTAATTCTCAAAGTAGTGGTTCAAAAGTGCCTTTTTTTCGAAATGAGCTAAATTTGTCACCTTTAACAAAGATATAATTTAGGAATGAGCAGTTGGTGATTTTTTACTAGCACCTTACATTTTCTAACTTGCAGTTTGTTCAGTAAATTCTGCCCAGCACCTCCCCCACCTTCTTTACAAGATATCAACTGTGTGGGTAGGGCAGAACCTCCCATGGGTTCTGTTACTGCTCTCACAAATTCAGAATTCAGTTATTGAATATGTTCAGATTATTGTTTAGGACACAAAGAAAGGCATCTTGAGCTTGGGACAGAAGATTCCAAGATGTCTAAGTACTCTAGGTTCCACCAAGTTCCCTCCAGGTCCTACGGTGTCCTCCTGAAAACTCTCTTGATGCTGAGAACTATTAACTTTATCTTTAATGTAAAACCTTTAATCATTCCTGCCAAAGGCAAACACAGTCCACCACCCTGTGCCAGGTAGCTTTTCATGTACCTCAGAGAACCGTGAAGATAAAAAAACAGATTCTGAACTTGACCCAGTACTGTGGAATGATGTGGAAACAGTGCAGAAGAAAGGAAGGAGTGGAAAAGGACAGGTTCAGGCTCCAGAAGGCATTATCTCAGCATTGTATGACTTCCCATGACTGGAAGTGCACTGACCCATACAGACTTCCCATAAAAAGATTGTACATTGTCATTGAACCAATAACCATTAGGATAAAATCCTAAATTCCCACTATATTGAGAAATTTATTTTGAAATATTATCTCTCCATCAGCCCTGTTTTTTTAAGTTTTGGTGCCAAAGCTGTTTCCATGTGTTGACTTCTGCATGACACACAAGTATAAGTAGTTACCACAAAAGACAGAATAATAAAAACAAAGAGAAGGATTTCTTTACTGTTTCTCAACAGCCCAATACTAGCAATTCCAATGATGCCCAATACAGCTCCTACAAGTAGGAAGAGGATATGAAAATCCTGCTGTAACATCCCACAAAACTCTACAAAATGTAAGAGCCATGCACCAGTTCTCTTGGAAGACTGTACAATAATAAGTATATATAATTAATGTTGATTACATTGTCCTAAAGATGCAGTTTGAACTTCAGTAGAGGCAGATTATACAGCTTTATCCTCATCCTGTGTATTTTAATTTAGAGTGACTGTGTTTTATGAAATGTAGGGACTCAGATTACCTGGATTTATTTTCCTTCACAATCACCAATCATGTAATTATCACATTCCTTCTCAACACTGTCAAGGTATTTGTTCCTAGTGGAGGTTGGATCCAGATCTGTAGCATTCTTCAGCTTTCAGAACAAAATTATTTCTGTCCAGGATAACCCATTTGCTGCCCTATCATTACCTTCCTAGCTAAAAATAATCTTCTGTTTTTCTTCCCCTCACTGTCCTTGTTAACTCTGGTAATAAGAAGATGAAACAATCCTTCTCTGACACTATCCTGCTAAGCTAACGAAGGTTACAGCTATTTGTCTTTAATTTGACAGGCCTCTGTTCAACCCAGTGATGTCTCTTTCAGTTTGAAATTACTTGTCTTCCATGTGAACAACCAGAACCAAACACATAGAGATAAATCTCCATTTCTGTTTTCTCAGGAATACCTCACTTCAGAGATTCTAGGGCTGTACCATCTTCAGGCTGAATACATGATTTCCATAGGTCATATTCTATGGCATTTCAGATCACATAAAACACAGTAACAGCACAAAACAGTAAGAAGGAAAAGTAGGCTACAAAAACAAAATTCAGGTTATGACTTGACCATGATAAATGAGAAATTATTTTGCTCTACTATTTGCTCTGGTAGTGAACACAAAAATCTCTGTGATTATGTATGAAAGTCCAGTAAGCAAAGTATCAAATTTTTAAGACACCAACATACTCTTAGTGGCTGTCAACAGGCTCAAAGGGAAAACTTTTAACCATTTTTTGCTAAAAAACTTTACAGACCACACTGCTACTGTGGAGCTCTGTCTAGACAGCAACTGATTGCATGGCAAAGTTGGGTTCATTCTCTCCCTACATTTGGAGTGGTCTGAAGACCTGTACCCTAAACAAGGGTATCCCCAAGCTTTGGGATCATTCATTGGTAATAAAAGTCATTATCACTCAGGGAAGAAAAACATGCCAGCTTCAGTTGAGAAATCAGCAGCTTATCCTACCTTAAAAAATAACCTCTTAAGAGCAGGAAGACCATCAATTCATTCCTGTTCCCTCCTCTTCAGGAAAGGATTGTTTGGTAAATTGTGGCCAATCGTTTCAGTAATCAACTACAGAGGTTTGACATTGCTGAAGGAGTCATGAATTTTGTCTAACCTGGTTCTCAGACACCAGTTCAGCCTGGGTGTTTGGACAAAGGTAATGCAGCTATGTTCATGAGGTTTCAGCTCTTGGGAACATTACAGTAAATTACCTGAGGTGCTGAGCCGTTGCCAGCAGATCTTAAAGCACAGGTGGATGGACTTGTATCTGGAGAGTCTACAGGTTCTGATTTGACATGATCAAAGAAATTGTTTTGGGGTGATTACCTGCTGCAAGACCTCTCTCTGGCAGAACTTTACTATACTTCATCATGTTTTAAGTTGAAAGTGTGTTTGCAGAGGGAAAATGAGGCAGTTGAACAAATAATAGCTTAGAACCAAACTACATTGCTGGAGTGGAGGTGGTCAGCTGCGTCAGCAATCAGCAACACTGTTCTCAAGTTTAATAAAATCACAGATTAAGGCTATTGATGTGGAGGTCAGAGCAGAGATCTTGATTCCTTGCTAGTCCTTGACAGCAAAACTGCTGTAACTACAGCAGCAAATTCCCCAGAAGCAAACTTAAAACTCAGAATCTTTCCACTGGGATCCTATCATTAAAAAAAAAATACTAATAACACATAATTATTTTCAAAATATTCTTTCAATGTAAATGTCCTCATATTCTATCAAATTGAACAATTCTATTTTGAACAAAGCAGTAGCTACTATGAAACTTTTAATAACTACTCTTAAAATACTAAAAATAAAACAGTAGTAATTAATCTTTATTTAAATGGTAATTTAACGTGCTAAGAAAGCCAAAAAATGAAACTAGTCATTAGCTCATAGTAAAAACTGCCAGAAGCTTCATTACTTATTAATAATGGAGAACACAGTGTACTGAACCATTTCCCCTAACCCCAGAAGCTACTAGGAACTGAACCACAAAAACTGACAATCCTAATAAATTGATTAAGCAGTATGATTTTCTTTATAGATATAATTACTGCATATAGTGTAGCTAAGTTTTCATTGTAATCTACATTGATCAAATCTCAAGTTTAAAAATGTTTCATAAAACTCCAGTAACATACCCTTCCATTGGGCAATTATTATGTATACTGTGACAATGGATTTAGTTACTTCTAATAAACACAAAATTTCTATGATAAAGCTTTTGCTTTAATAGCATCCTTGTTAGCAAAAAAAATATTAACAATATTTAGGGAATAAATATAAAAGAAAGCTTGCCAGTTAATTCCAGCTGATGACAATACTTTATCTTCTTGATCAAGATTATTCCTTACAGAAATATTTTTCATTTCATTAAATTTTCAAGAGGTGTTTAATAAATAAGAAAACCACTAGTCCTAAACCACTTAAGATCCAAAGAAAGCTGCAAACCATTGCATTGCTCCAGAGGTCTTTGAAAGAAAGCAGAAGTGACAGGAACCACTACTATTACTGCTACTAACATAGCTTAAATGGGAAAAGATACTGGAAGCAAGTATCTATGGTGAAACTGTTCTACAATACCATTTAATGGACATTAGAATTAAACAATAATTTAGAATAATTTTATTTAGAAACAAAATTATTTTTTTAAGTAACTAGCCTCTATTAAATTGATTCCTTTAATATAACCTTAAAGAACAATCCCCTGGAAAAAAAAAAAAAAAAAGAGAAACCATTACCATAGCAGAATTTTGAAATAATTAATTGTCTCATAAGCTAACTGAAACAGCCATCATTTATATAAGTTACTGAACTTACTGAAACTCACCAAATATTACCATAGAACAAGAGCAATCACAAACACTGCGCAAAAACTTAAATATTTTATCATAAACTCTGTTCAAAATAGTGACATAAAAAATCTTGCAATACCTATGAACTAGCAGATGATTAGAAGAGTTAAGTTCCAGGCAGATCCCTCTAGCCAGGAAAACTCTTTTTCCCCATTTCTCTATCCATCTGCTACCAGATGCAAGATTCAAAAGCTTCAGGAGTGAATGATTCACGTTTCTCTTGCATAATGAAGTACAGATATCCAACACCTATCAAGCACAACCACTGATACCACTGAAAGCAAGTTGAGGAGGAAGATCAGGTAATTTCAGTTAATCTTATCAGTTCAGGTATGTCTCAGAAACATTATAAATATTAATATATATTAATGAATTATTGATATAAGAAAGACATAGAAAAATCATCCTAGAAGACACATTACTATTTCGAACTCTTTTTCCCAGAATCACCATCTACAGTTCTTCATCATCAAAGACATTGCTGCAATTATCTCCTGCACAGTTTTGGAAAGTCAAACGTGTTTGCTTTTGGGAAGGGATACTTTGGTAAGGAGTTTTTCTTTTTGCAGTTTTGTAAATGCATATAAACTGAAAGATGAATATATGAGCACTATATAGGAGTACTACATATGGGTTTATATGTTACTATGAGTATTTCAAAGACCTGGTACCATTCCTACTTGTCCAACTGAAAGTGCATTAAAATGCACTGGAAGTACTGCTGTCTAATAATGGTCCACTTTGAGTAATAAATCTACACTGGCACAGGACTGTAGCGGTTTGGAGCATTCCTTAATGCATACATTTGGCAAAAAATGCTGTATCTTAATAGAATACGTAATACTTGGGATGTTTGCAAATGAACATGAGTGGGTAATTTATATAACAAGAGGGACCAATCTATCACACAGTGTGTAAAAGCATATTTGAACTAAAAGGTTATAAAGACTCTGCCCTATATATATTCAAGGACCTTATGTAGTTCACTGGTCTTTTAACTGATGGGATCATTACCAAAAGCATATTAAACACCTGAAGAAGTGCTGGGGAAAAAATGAAAGAAACCTGTGTCAATATTTATGAAAGGCCAATTTACATCTCCAGAGTACATAAACTTCTTTTTGCACCACCAACTCGCAGTGTGAATTATTACTCCTTTTTTTTTTTTTTTTGGTGTTGAAGATCTCTATAAAGTTGTGACACCATCACTCTATACCAGTTCCTCCTGCTGCCATGCAGCAAAAACCCATCTAGAATCTCAAGCAACAAGAGAGGAGCTTCAATTTCAAAAGCTTTTTGTCTTTGTTAACTACATGCCACTTCCCAGTTGAAGGTAATAATCATCCACACCAATCAGCTCACCACTGAAGCATTGCTTTTAGCACCAGAAGCAAAGCAAAGCAAACCAACAGTGTGTAAACATACATCCATATATACACCCCTGTAACTCCAAAAAGTAAGTTATAGAGCATATCTTGTGGAATTAGCTTATTCAAACTTATCAATGTAATCTCCACTAATTAAGTGGAAAATAGGTTTTGTTTTTTGAAAGCAGCAACTGAAATTTATTTTGTTATTCACTAAACCTATTCTGTGGCAAATGCAACATTTAGGATGAGACTACACCTGTGATATATTACCAGAAAGTCCAGTATTAACTTACTCTAATTAAGTGTATATCAGCTATTTACCAAGCATGGTACCATATATAAAGAACTGCAGACACAACAGAAAACTCTACTGTGTCCATATCTTCAACACTATGCCATCCCCAACTCTAAAAAAGCAACAATATAAATACAGAAGGGCATGGAAAACACAAAATTGATCAGAGATACAGGTAGGATTTTGGGAGCAATTAAATACATTAAGTTCCTGTAGTCTGGAGGATGCAAGATGGGGTAATGTGGAGGGGAAGATAAAAATCAGGAACAGAGAACGACTGCTCATCACTTCTCTTGAAATAAGGGCTAGGTTGAACCAAAAAGAATAATTTGGCAATAGATTTAAAAGTTATAAAATAATACCTTAACTCACAATGATAGTATGGCTTTGTATGTCGAAAATTTAGTGGAAAATCCCTCAAGCACACTGAAGGAGGGAAGTTCAACTGAGTCTATTAAGCAACAGGATGCAGATACCACTTCCAGCCGAGAAGACGCTGCATGCCAATTGCAGGAAGCTGTCTGCATGTTTTGTATTTATCCTGTTAGTGCCCACTTTCCCTAAGCATTTGCAAGTGGCCTGCCACTCAGTCCTGCAGCTGTATCCTGCATAGCATCTCTGCAGCTCTCCTGTGAGCAGAAGGGTCTCTACCTGGCCCAAAGTATGAGGAGGGGTACCACTGCTGACTGCAAGCAGCAGAAAACAAATGGGGTATTCAGCCCTTATCTCTCACTTCCTCCCAGGGGACTTAAACTCTTCCCAGCCATGGGGAAACCTCCCATTTTGCTACTTAATATTCTTATAAGCAGGCAGAAACCGAGCCTCATTTAGAATGGGAGAGCAGTTAACTTTTACAAAGCTTTTAACGAAGCACTGGTCTGAAGAGGTATCAACAAAAGTACACAAGGTTATTTTTGAAGAAACTTCTAGAAAGCTGTTTCATGCAAGTAACGTTTTAATTGTTTGGTTATTAAGACAAACTGAATAATACACATGTAGGAACTGGGGAGATGAGTGAAAGGGAAATAGGAAGATGAAAAGCATGCATTTCTTATTTTAAAATAATTTTAATACATTACCAAGGTTTAAGTTAAAAAACATATTTGCTAGATACAGTTGGGAATACTGTTGAGTAACATAATTAGGGATGGGAAAGGAACACATCTGAGTTTTAGAAATTAAGTTTCATTTTGATGTAAACATTTTGATGTTTTTGTAAAACAAAAACAAGCATATTCTGAAGCACAAGCATATGCACATGATGGAGGGAACAACGCACCCGAGAGTGCAGAATATGTATTAATTACAGGTATCATCTAGGACATGAGAACACTTCAGCATTTTAAAACAGATACCACATTTCCACATGGCAGTGTAATGGCTGACATGCTAATGCCTCCCTCTATTTGTTCTAATGAAGATATCAATGACACGTATCAGAATAAATTCATATATACTTGTAAAACATTTTTGTTTGCAAGTGACATGGCAATAACTAATTAGCAACAGGCAATTAGAAACATGAAGCTATTATAGCTCCACTGAAGAAAAAGAAACAATAAGTCATAAAAGACAAATTATTTTCCAGCAATTGTATGAGTCTTTCATAATAAATCTAATAATACTGGGAAAACAATCTGTGCTTTTTACTGCAGTGTCTTCCCTGTCAAGGATCACTTAAAGAACTACAGGGCTTCAAAAGTAGCTTTGCTTTGAAATGTCTCTGACAAGAAAACCTTCTGGTAATTAAACCAGAGTCAAAATTAATCAAAAGATTGTTGGAAACACTAAACTTCTTTGACAAGTTAAGAGCACAGACTAAACCAAAAGTAAACCCAGATTATGGCAAACATAACCAAAGCAGCACTGTTCCCCACTGTTTTTCCTGAAGTTATATTGATAACTTGAAGTCCTGAAGTTCTCTAGATCATACAGAAGTGAAATAATTGAAATAGCCCCCTCCCCCCCAGCTTATTAATCATACCTTAATTTGTGCAAAAGGTCTGTCAAAGTTTCCAACATAAAGAAGACCAACATTCTGGGTGAGTAGCCTAAAAAATGAAAAGAATCTTTTAAGATATCATTTTACAACTTTAAGTTTTTTCTGCATCTGCAGTAATTGTTACCAAACCCAGCAGGGCACCAATCTTCACCACAAAAGCAAGAGCTACCCTTGCAAATCTGATTACACAATTCTGTGTGAACTACTATAAAAAAGGAAAATGTGCATTAAAGATGGGTGCACACCAGTAATTCGTGTTTATGCTGCAAGGAGGTCTTCAACAAAATCATTTCATAGGCTTCTTTGTGATGGATGCCACTCAGTAATGTGGAAGAATGGCAGGTATGTCTTTTCTACTTATTAGAGACCATTAGAGACAAAGAGACAGCAAGAGAAAAGAATCATAAACACACATTCAGAGCAGCATGCCCAAGAATTAAAACAGATTAGGACACATAAGAGTATGCACAGTAATACAAAAATGGCATCACTACAAGCAGAGAAATACCAGAGAATCTCTGTACTATTCCTAATGGTTTGCTAAATAAAAAGAGCCCCAGATAGAGATTGTGCTTACTGTTCTCTTCAAGTCTTAATAAAGTTGTTGCATACACTACCAAGATCCAGAGGGACAGTGGGTAAGTTGTCTAAAATGCCTGTTCATACTTCTGGAAAAGAGTGTGATTTCTGCAGATGCTGTGCAAGTCAATGCTATCAGTACATAAACTCCCAGTTCCAGAGGAGCATTAGGGCACTGCTGTTACGAACCGGCTGACAAGAACGTCACTTGCCAGCAAAGAGGGCAGGAGAGCAGTGTTCTGTTCTGACTGCATAATTACAATGTTCCTCTTGCTAAGCAAAGGCCCAGCAATCATCCCCTCCATTTTAGAGCCTCATAAGCATTGCACTGAATGCAACAGAAGAACAGAAGAACAGGTTCTTCTTAATAACGAGAACTTTTCTGATTACAAACCCTGGAAAGTTTCTGTTTTGATTAAAAGAGACATTGCAAACCCATCATCCTCCTCTGTACCTCCAAGTTTTCATTAAGTGTTCGCTATTTTTTATTTTGTTTTAATTTTACATCCCATACTCTCTAGCAATAAGGCCTCACATATAAATTAAATTAAATAGCCAGAAGTAAGTACAAATGTAGGCATCACTCAGCTTAAGCAATGACACTGAGGTGTCTCTTTCTTACATTATTAAGCATATATAAATATATATATATATACTTATAATTCATACTGAGATTTTTAAAAATAAATAACTAAGCCATCTATCATTTTCAACCCATTTCTCACCATTGCCAGGCCCATTTTCAAAAACAAAAGAAAACAGAAACTTAGATAGTAAATAATTAGGTTGTAAATAATTATACCTAATACTTAGGTAGCAAATAATTTTGAGCCCACAGAATGTACATACCTCAGTATGATCTTGATTCTTCCCAGTTCTGATAACAATATGATATGAGTTTAAACTGGTTCACCAACAGTGGGCATTGGTGGAACTCAGCAAAATTACAAAGTCAAAACATTCACACATATAAAACAGTTAAGTAAGAAGAGGTGTTGAACTACCACTCTTCAAAAACCTTTCTGTAATTAGATATGGTATATAAAAATTTCCAGTGCACTGACAAAAATACCCAAAAAAAGAAAAGACCAGTAAGGAACAGATCACATCAGCCACAGTACAGACAGGCAAGTGGATTCCTCCCTTTCCCTATCAGTGTGCCAGTCTCCATCGGGAAGACTTGTACTGTTAGGCAATGGCTTAACAATGGTATATGTAAGTCAGGATAAGCATATTGAGCTCATTTTCAATCACAGTAAGTCAAATTTATCCAGAACTCAGGTGTCTGGAACTGGAAAATCCAGCATATTGAGCTAACTTTCTCCAAGAGCTATAAAAGCAAAATCAGAAAATATTTAATGGTTTTCTAAATGGAAAGAAACATATGGGAAGTAATTAGCAAAGAAGCTTTAAAGAGGCTACAAAAAGAATTCAAGGTAGGACGTCATATTTCAGAGAGAGGCACCTTGAAGCAACAAAATATTCTTACAAACAATTGCATGTAATTATTATAAGACAGAAAAGAAAAACTAAATAATCCACTAGCTGTATTTCCAGTAAGGGACCTTAAAAAAGAGAAGTGTGATAATTCCCATGTGGTTATTCTTCACATTTTCTTTACGAGATTAAAATGTAGGACCATTAAAAATCAAAGCATTTAGGATTGCTTTAGTTAGAAGTAACAAACATCTAGAGAATCTTAAGACTGGTCTTTCCAGGAGACTCCCCAGTTGTCTAGTCAGTTTTAAGTTGCTATCACTGATGTATGCTCCAAATGAACTGCAAGACTTGGCTTCCTTAATAAGATTGATATTGACACAGTACAAGCTGATTACTATTCATTCATCTTTCACTGCCTCTGCTAAAAAGTAATTTACTTACAACTTTTTATTTGTACTCACATGGCACTTCAAAAAGCCATGTTAATGCAATGTTAGGAAAATATTTAGGGAACAGAGTTATTTATAGCTCTCCCTTCCTTAAAGAAGAGATTGCATTCTATATTTCTCTAGTTTACACATTCCTATTGAGTTCTGTAGTTCAAAATTATATCCACCAACATGCAGTCAGTTTCCATTTAAGAACTCAAGAAGGTTGAAACAAGCACCTCAATATGATCATAATTTAATATTCTGAAATAGCCATGGTTTATCCCTCTAAATGGTCTGAGCAATTAAAAAAATACCCAATCTCATAATTAGTATAAGCCCTTTTACTCTGTTTTTTTCTTACAAGCATAATCTCTGTATTTCAGAGGCTGAGCTCACACAGAAGAGCCTGGAGAGGTAAGCAGGCTGCAACAGGAGTCACCACTGAGGCTCTGAATAAGCCAAGCTACTGGCAAGAGTTACCATCTCCTCAGCAGCCACCAGTGGCAGTACCAAAAAGCCATGTGCCATCGAGGAGAGGGGCGAGAGAGAGGAGTATGTGCCAAACTCCATCCCGGAGAAACTCAGCACAACTGACCTCTAAATGACACTTAGATGTACCTCCCACCAGTCAGAAAGTTTAAACTATACATAGCTGGTTTTTTGAGTTCTTTACCACAATTCCAGGGTGTACTTTTAAGTACCTAAAATTAACTTTATATTATAAACATCAATGTGTCTAAATTGATACAGATATTCTCTCCTAATACTCTCAACTAATTACCCTTTGCCTTTAAAGGCCTCCCAACGATAAGCAGGGCTGGCATGTAAGCACTTATATGCCAAAACTGTCCTTTAAATGTCACTCTATTTCTTACTTAGTTTAACAATTGCACAGTTCTGCTCTTAAAACACTATCAGCATTGCTCAACACCAAACCCTGATAAAAGTTGAAATCACTTGCAATTGGCCAAAATCGATACCAGGCGATGAAACAGTGATGACAGTTCCACAGCACAATTACTACCTTTGAATTTCACTTCAAATAACTATCTTAAAATTATGAGAAACAATCTTCAAAAACACGAATGCTTACTGGCACTTCAACACATATTCTTTTTTATTTAAGGATAAGTAGCAATATACGAAGTTGCCTAGCTTACAGACTGTCATACATTTTGTCTCTTCCATTCAATACATTATCCATACAATTCCCATTTTTTTTTCTGTACATGGAAGGAAAGAAACATGACTGCAAGAAACAGTAGTTCTTTAATATGTGCTGTCCATACGTTACACGACACTCCATGCTTTCCTCTCCTGTACACCCAAGTGAGCAGACTTCTAGCCCAATATGCCTGTTAGGGTTGCAGAGTTCTATTTCAATGCAAATTACATAAAAACCCGAAAAGTTTCAGGACAAACCATTTCAGAGTTTTGACAATATAATACCAAGGTCCTTCCAGTACCAAGAAAATGCTGCTAGATAGTTATCACTAAATTTCCCTAGATTTGGTCTTTTCTGGGATATAAACGCACACAATGTTTTCAAAATCCAAGCTGCAGGAGCCAGGTGCTGCTGTTTGTGGGGGAAGTTGACCATAGGAGGGTCATAGGACCATGATCAGGCCAAGTGATCCAAAAAGTGCAGTGGCAACAGTGACGGTGGTTAATGCAAATAAAACACAGGACAGGACTAAGAACTTTGATAAAAATAAACTTGGAGTAAGGCACTATTGGGACAGCAGGGGATGTAGAACACAAGGGATGAGAAAGGTATAAAGGAGTGAAAAAGCAGCCCTCTGGGTTGGAAAGCACTGGGGTAGAACTCTGGGCTGAAGAAGACCAAAGGATTAGAGAATGAGAGTAGCCGAAACTGGTTTACCAGAGTTCATCCTCCCTGAGCATAGCTGACCTTGTCTGGGGGCTGGGACATTCCCAGTCCCATTGCCTCCTTCCTACTGCCTTGGGCCATGGGAAAGAGAGTGACCCTTGGCTGTGACTTCATGAGGGCAGCACGTTTCAAAGAAGGCTGATCATTTCCTCTTCTCCACACACAGTCTGCTCCTGCTTACTTACTAACACATGTTAAGATTAAGGTGAATTATCCTTTCAGTACCTAAAGGGGGTAACAATAACAATAACAGACCTGGAGAGAAACTTTTTACAAGGGCCTGTCATGATAGGACATGGGGAAATGGCTTGAAACTGAAACAGGTTTAGATTCAGGCAGGTTTAGATTAGGCATTAGGAAGAAATTCTTTCCTGTGGGGGTGGTGAGACACTGAAACAGGTTGCTCAGAGAAGCAATCCATCCCTGGAAGTGTTCAAGACTAGGGTGGATAAGCTTTTAGCCACTTGGTCTAGTGGGTGGTCTCCCTACCCATGGCAAGAGATTAGAATTTTATGATCTTGAACATTTCTTTCAACCCAATCCATTCTGTGATTTCAGGATAATACTGACAAAAATTGAGGCACTGCTCATGAAGACATCAATGCTCCAGCCATTAAGTAGTATTTTGTGAAGGCAGAAAAGCAGGTGCCAAGGAGTTCCTTCATATCTTCTTGGGAGGTGTACCTTGAGGACACCACTACAGCTTGATCTGTACCCCAAATGCCCCCCCCTTCAGACTCAAAAGCTGCCTTGAAAATCCACTCAGGTTATCAGACAGGACTACCCAAACTAGAGCTGAACACATTAACTTCTGAGTGGTTCGTACACAAAGCAGTTGTGAGTTTCCCTCTAGGCTACCTAGTGCTGCTGTGCAGATTATGGAAGGAGGTTTCCAGAAAGGAGCATGCAGAGAAATAAAGGTGCAGGGAGGAGCCAGGAGCCGCTGCCTCTCACAGGAGCAAGTTACTGCAGATTACCTGAACGCGGTAATTTGCTCCTGTGCGAGGCAGCAGCTCCTGCGCTTGCTCTGGCGAGTGCAAGACTGGTGTCACATTGTGCAGGGACACAGTGTGTCTAGCCAAGAGCTCCAGCCAAGAGCACAGGGGTCAGATAGGCTTGGAAAGCAGGGAGTATGGAGGGAAAACCAGTGTGTGCAGTAGGGGGAAAAGAGGTAACTGGCACTGGAAAGGTGGAATGCGTAGAAGGAAAATGATGACCAATGAACAAGCTTATGGCTTGGGGTGTCTGGTTTGTCAGGAAGAAAGCTGCCCTGCAACAGGCAGTGGTGGGCACAGAGCTGCCCATAGCAATGCTTCAGTTACTCACTAGCCCTAGGAAACAGAACATTCAACTTCTTCCTTACATTTCAACAAAAGCACTCACAAAATCCCAGAACTGATGACAATTTATCAAATAATGTCTTGCAGTATTTTTTTAGGCAATCCTAAAATTTAACTCGACAAACATTATGCTTGAAGAGTAATTCATTGCTCCACATCAGTCAAGTAGTTTGATACTTCACTTCTGGTTTATTCTTGATGGTTGCCTGTTTCACCAGCTCCTGCAACCATCAGAGCACCTGACCCTAGATAAGTTTCATTCTAGATAAGCTTGTACTTGTTTTCAGGAGCTTGGTAAGTGCTATAGCCTGCCACCAAAGCTTTGTTGGATGCAATAACACTTCACTGTTGTATTTTATAATCGCAAAGGTATTTGAGGCCATGCAAAACTGCAGAAACTTCCAAAACTCATCTTGATACCATGCATGTCTGTCTCCTCTTGTACTGACAACATGCATGGAATTGACTGCTTTCTGCAAAGGATGAGAGGCAGCTTCTGTTGCGGTCTGTTCTCTTATCTGAAAGAACTCCCTCCAGATCAGACATGTTTTCTTCTGGTTTATATGAACAGTGGATTGATACCTGAAACATCCTTGGTGTCTGCCTGGAGGGATCTCACTCTATCAGAAATTATTAAAGAGGAATTCTACTGATGAGATTATGAGATAAAGCGATTAAAATATATAGATTACTTTCACTTTACAGTCAGGCAGAAAAAAGCAGCTACACTGGTGCTGGGAACTGATGCAACAACTTCATCCTTTATGTGCTGTGGGCAGATTTGCACTCTTCACAGAGGTTGGTAGTGAAGAGATCACTACCTGACAATCCTGAGAAGATGTGTGCCAAGACTGGAATAGCTGTGAAGCAAAACAGAAAGAAAAAGATATCCTGACACTCAATTGGGTTATTGACCTTTCTGCACATCTGCATCTTTATTGCTAAGACCACCTCAGTGTACACATTCATGGTTGATTAAGGCCAAAAATGCAACACACCCTGTTTTGAACATAAAATGTATCTTTTGTGTGATAAGCATATACAAAGACTATACTGATATGCTCTGTACGTGCTTTTAACTGCCTCTAAAAATCACTCTGGATGCATTTGCATATTTAGGGCAGACATGGCTGTTAGAAGTCATGAACACAGATGAACAACAGCCCTGACAACAGAAGTGACACCTTTGTAAGTTAAGTAACTGTATTCTCAAACACTGCTTGAGTGTTCTTCATGGGTAGCTTTGAGGATAAAGGTAACTTTCATACATAATGTTATAAATTTTGTATTCAGTTGTAAAAAGAAATGATTCCACTATGTCATTATTGCACGTGATGACCCAAGCACAAATAAAGTACTATGACACAGCAAAAAGGACACCATAAGCATGTGATGAAGCTGATGTCCTTTTACAAGCATGATAAATATTCTGCCTTTATCCTGTGTTCGCTTAAACTGGTAGGGGAAACTGCACTGTGATGCAATATCATAACTATAGAAGGACAAACAGCTTCCTAAGTGGTTTCTTGAAGAATCAGTTGAATTCTACTACAGTGACATTCCAATTATATTTTCCTTCTTGCTTATGATAATCATTTCCTATTGGTTTAAAACTCTAATATGTATTTTCTAGGAATATAAAAACAAGAAGAAAATCAGAAAAGAATAAACAGAGAATTATGAAAAATTGTTAGGGTCAAAAGAATTAACTTCCTATATCAAATTATTTAAGATCATTAATTATTTCCTTAATGTAATTTACTGACTATTGTAAGAGTAACTGTGAAAATACTATATTAGGTACTTTAAATAAATAAATATTTTTAAAATAGATTTTAAAAATATATATTTTTAAATAAATATTTTAAAATATATAAAAGGATCCAATACAAGTTCTGAAAAAGGCTAATAACAGTGCTTGCAAATTTAAACTGGCATGCAGTTTAAATGGTCTGCAAACAACATGCATTTCATCTTTTCCTAGAAGTATAGAGAGTCAAGAACTTGACAGTTCCACAGAAGCAGTGCATGCAATGCAATGCAAGGGCAATGGCAGCACAGAGGCTTCACAGGAGAGACAGAAGAGCTGTCTCCTGCTTTCCACAGTGCATTTACCAAACCAGCTGTTTGGGCTATGAAAATATTCTAACAGAAATTGTTACTCATCAGTCAAACAAGAAAGCATTTTTTGTGGACAAATATAAGCTATTCTAGTATAACCATCCTGGTAAGGGGTAGGCAAATAGACTGTATATCTGATTTAGGACCTTCTTCCTCAAATTAGAGCACAAACTCAAAAAATGTTATGAGGGAACCGAAAAAGATATTATGCACTGCTGCTTACATAGTAAAAATGCAAAAATCCCTGGGTTAGAACACGAGGGGGAAAGGTTGGGAATGAATACATTAAAGTGCAAAAAAGGAGACTGTAAAGAGTTTTATAATCTTAAATTCATCTCTACAAGAAACAACCCTGCAGAAACGTAAGTAAACCTCCTTCATTCCATGAATTCTGAATTTGCAGAATAGTCCAAGCCAAGTTAACAGTGCCTGCAATTAACATAAAAGTGTATTCCAAACAATATTCCCAGGGAAAAACACAGTGGGTAGCACAAACTACAGACTTTTAACACCTTCAGCCCTCCCACAACAGTACTACAATAGCATGTGCCATTTGTCATATTAATAAGCGTGGTGCTTTCAAGCACATGCAACTCAGGCAACAATATCACTGTTATGTGCTAATTGCCCTCCGAGCTCTTATGTGTGGTACTTGAAAGGCTTCACTGCACTACCTCACTCCCTACAGTAAATCACTACCTGTCACTGACTATTGATAATGGGAATCTTGGCAGTAACTGATCCCTGAAAGACATATTTCCACTGAATAATGTCACCACTGTTATATACCAAATGAAATAAAAATTACATTTAGAGGGCTTGAAACTGCTAACTGAAGTGACCTCATATCTGAGGTAATGGTCTGCAAGTGATTCTAGACCATCAAAAAGAATAAACTGATGAATATGAAGGTTTACTTTCAATTAGTAGGGCTTAATTTGCATCAGTTTTTGAAAAAGTGTTTGGCTGTGGTGGGGTTTTTTGCGGGGGGGAGGGTGTGGGAGTGTTTGTACACAAACACTTTCCCAGAGACAGAGAGATTTTTTCAAGGCATATTTGCACACTTGATAAATAAAACCACAATATCAGATGTTTCCAAACAGCACTTCTTTTTGTTTGCTGCACTTATGTCTAGCACTGATAATATTTTAATGTTTGTCCAATGCATACTTGGCTTTGTTTTACAGGCAAATAACATAAAGAAGCATTTTGACTACATTTAAATATAACCTATCCATAAAAAACAGAAAGGAAAACTAAGTAGAAACGAAAAGTACCTATTAAATAATCATGCCCATTCCTCCACCAATGGAATATTACTCCCTGTAGTATAATGAGCAATTTGGCCAGGCTGGCCATAAATTATCTGGAAAATGAGGCTGCTTGCCTTTTCCTTTGGGAGGTTATTACGTAGTTCAAGAGATTTCACTATTAGAATCTATTTCTAATCATAAACATCAATTTTTCTTTCTGAATATCATCCTTTCATCTCACTGAAATATAGGACAGGAGTTAGGAGCTATTCCCAATTTGCTGAAAGAGCTGCCTGACACTGGCTGTGATGCAACTCTGCCCAGATTTATCCATGTATCACAAAGCAAGAGCACTCACACAGCTCTGCAGTGGCCTCACTGGAACACCATAAATCCACATTCTAGTCTATGACCCCAGAGGGTGCTTTCACCTTGGCCATCTTTTAAAATATAACAGACGCCACAATGCAGCAAAATCAACTCCCATAATTAAGTGAAGAATTGATACCACAATGTGAAGGTTTGTATCATGAGACTTCAATAAAATACGAAGTCTCATTACAATTTTAAAGTCCAAGCAAACTCATTTTCAGTGTTTCAAGAGCTACTTAAGAAAAACTGCTTTCTAACAAGAAGTAAGATATAGAAGAAATAAATGAGATAATGAAAAAGATCTGAAGCATAGCTGAAGTAGAAAACTGGTAAAAAAATGTTCAGTAGATTCACTTGATCATGTGGAAATACAGGGAAACAACCAAGAAAGATAGGGAGACTGAAGAGATTGAAAAGGTAGTGGATTTGCTTGTACCCACCAAAAAAATAAAGGCATTTAGTCAGGAGCATGGGGTTTGTTTTTCTTTTTTCACCAAAATGAAATCCCTGCAGAAAAAGGAGGTACTAAAAGGAAAGCTCTGGAGTTATATTGATAATTAAGGTGAAATAAATCACCAAATTCTGACATTTTTTAATATAGAGGGTCTGAATTGCTATTTTTAAAAATCCAGGTCAATCTTACACACAGAAACAGGGTATTTTCTGCAAACTTCCCAGAGCCCTACCCTTTAGCATAGCATTGTTCAGCACGCCTACCTTGGCCACGCATGGCAGTGCTACTTAGGTGGTTGCCCATCCCCTGCACTCACACTGTGGCTGCATCTGCCTCTCTTTTGATCATTCTAATGAAAGAGTGCTTGAAAAGTAGTGGGAGACGGGAGAGGCAGCACGCTGACATAATCGATTCAGACTGCCAAAAGGCATCTGTTACAGCCTTATTCCATACTAATTTATCTTTAAAAAACCATAAAACTAGGCAGTAAGTACTTTTATATGGAAGATACTTCTTACTCTTAAGGACCAAATCCTGCTTGAGATTGGACAGGCAGAATAAATGGTCAGTTTCCATCTTGGCAAAGGCCAAGTGACTACTCCATTTATATAACAGACTGTTTAATATATTTATTAGTAATCAGAAAAAGTCATGAACAGAGAAAGTCTGCTGATGATGCAAGTTATGAAGCAATAGCTAGCAACTTTAGCCAGATTACAAAGTTCATCACTTTGAAAGGAAGCTGATGTTGTATTTAGTATCACTCATACCACCTCAGCATTACTTTCCTCTGAAGTGAATGATGTGTGCTCTTTTGTGTATGAATGAGCGAAAGCTCCTTACAGCATTTAACTAAGGGATGTATCATAATGTGAATGAGCCTGTCAACTAGAACTCTGTTATATTTCCTAACATTTAAAAGGTTGACTTCAAAGCCCACTGAATTTTCTTTCCATGTGAAGCTTTGTCATTCCTTTGTTCTTAGCCTTTCTAAATTAAAAAAAAAAAACTAACAAAAAACACACACATGAAAAAAACCAATAACCAAAAAACCACCCAGCCCAAACTAATACAAAACAGCAACCAAAAAACCCCACAAAAATTCAGCCAACCAAAAAAAAAAAAAAAAAAACCAAAACAAAAAAAACCAACCCACAAAAAAACCCCAACCCTCAGACTTTGTCCTGCACAACTACTCTAAATCGTAAGAGCAGAGAGCTGGAAATCTGAATACTCAGCAATTGTAACAGGTTGTTACTACTGAAAAACCATGACAAAGAACTGGCAGGGAAGTTATGATGGGGTGATCTCCTCTGGCTACAATTTCCCCCATTTTGCCCTTCATTTGACAGCACAGATGCTCCAACAGTTTTCTGGTTTTCCCAGTGCCCTGCATGCCACACCAGTGGTAGCAAGACCCCACTGGTACCCTGAGTAAAGCAGTTGGAAACAGTATCCTTTTCACAATGCTGGGCAAACCAAAGACTGATCAAGTGAGCTGTATTTAATTCTTGCAACAAAAGAACAAGGAGTCACTGACTTAGTCCAATTGAGTGAGAATTCAAATATGATAAATATTTAAACACAAAACACATAATTAAACTAGAGCTCATAGACGCTGTTCTGGTGTGTAAGAGAAACAGAGATTTGACATGCATGTGCATAATAAAAACAACTAGAAGACTAAAATTTTACCCTTAAAATACAACAGAGAATACAAAATTCACCTGTCTACATTAACCAGCGATATAATCAGTATGAAAATTCCCATCTTCTTTTTAAAGATCCTCCATGGGAAGAGCACCCTTACCCATATGTATGCACACAGCCAGACCACTCCAACTGATTTCTTTTCCTTCCTGTTTCTCCACATCACTTTAATCATTTATTAAAAATAAATACTTTATTAATTAATCATGCACAACCAGAAAAATGATTGAATTACAGTCTGCAAACCTTTTAGGTATGGGTTCACGGGGGACTATGCAGATTGCAATCTCAAGGTGAAGCCTGTAATGAACAACAAATTGTTTGGAATACAGGATATGGACCCTGCTGCCACTCTATCCAGACCCAAGTGTCACCAGCAGAATGCTTGAACAGCCATGTGCTGCAAACAAACCTACCACCCAAAATAAGGTAGGAAGGCTGTCAGAGACCTCAGGAACTCTACCGAATGCTTCAAGCTCATTACTGAAACCTTTATGGATGGTTCAAGATTTAGTTCCTCTGTCTATTATAAAACTAAATCCCTCAGCATAGTCCTACACAAACTTGTAAATGAAATAACTTTTATAGAAATATTTCAGGCAGTAAGAGACATAAATGTAGTGTTCCACATTCTGAAATGTGGAACATTACATGCTGCCTTCCTGGGTGTGACAAAATAAAGGACTGTCTTGCAATATCAACTAACAACACTGTGATACTCATTATTACATCCATAATCTACAAGGCATTTGCAGGAAAGCTGCCCTGTGTTTCTAGTATGTTACTCTGCTAAAAAGAAAAAAAAAAATCGCATCCTGACGCATAAAGTTCCTTTCTCTATAAGGGAAATCCCTGCTCTGTATCATGGTGCTCTGTTTCACTTCAGAAGTACCATATCCCCTCCAGTAAACCCCTTTATCCATTTCTCTATCTTTCCTTTATTACTCACTTTAATGTTCAGCTGCCTCTTGGTTTTGTATTCTATAGACTCCTAAAGATGGCTATGTCCTTTCAATACATTCCATCCTCTCTGACCTTTTACCCCAACTCCCAAATTTAGAGGGGAAGTGTACTTTTATCAGAGCCACCAGGAGGGGAGTGGGAATGCACTGGAACAATGGCAGCTTGAACAATGCTAAGAAATGGAAGGCAGACAGGATTAGGAACAAAATAACCCTTCTGAGATGCCTCTGCTTCACACACAGCTCCAAGGTTCACAACTACTGTTCCAGTTTCTCCTGAGCAGCTTTGGTCTCCACTCCAGTTTAAACCTGAGGCAGCTACTAAACCCATACAGGGCACTAGGCAGGCTCCCTCCTTCCCAGGCACTTGGTACAGGGTCACATCTCATTTCCCACTATGAGATGTCCCATGCATCCAGACCCACCTCCCTGTGTGAGAAAGATGGAGGAAGCTCCATCCTAAAGAGCTGCTTCTAGAGAATTTTTTGTCCAATACAACCATTTTACAAGCTCTTCATATGTTATCAGTATTCTTCTTTTCCAATGCCAGCTTTTTATACTTTATTTAAAATTATTATTCTATTTTGTGACACACTCTCTAAAAAGTCAAATAAGCTGAAGTCTGTGATAAGCAACTTGCAGAAATGTATATTTTCCATAAAGTGTGGGGAAAAATAATTGAATTCTTTATTAAATTTTCTTTATTATTATTACAGAAAGAGAGCATTTTTTCACTTACTGTACTGAATGATTAATTTTTATTATGTAGGGCACAAGCAAAAGAGCAATTATAATTAAATGCAAACTGCACAGGACAAAAAATTGGTTACTTCCAGACTCTGGTTGATAACCACTGATTTAACTGGTATCAGTATGACCTGCTTTGTCTCTTCTTTCACATCTTTCTGAGAAGATTTATGTAATGTAAATTATTAATTATTAATTAACAAATGTACAGTAAAGCAGGCATGTTTTTTCCATTTTGCAGTCTGCCTCCAACACATAATTTTTTACTCCAAGCAATTTTGCATGTCCTCTTGGAATATAACTTACCCTTGCTAAAAACAGCTTGCTTAAAAAAATTAGTGCAACATGGTTCAGTATATTTTGGTTTTCCAAGAAGAAAATCCTCATGCTGGTTTTTAAGGTACCTGCATGGATAATAAGTCTTTTAAAGTAATATAGCTAACTGCAATTATCTACTGGTATTACAGAAAAAAAAATCACAATGTTCATTAAAAAAATTGTGAACTTAATTCAGGTTTAAGGTAGGACAAAGTCTCTATGAAAAAGTAGCATGTTTTCTTAGGCTAAGTAATACAGCCAGAAAAAACAAGGATGGAGCATACAAGTTAATATCAAGTATGAAGAAAGACTTTGATGTCTAGAAATTTGGATATTTTTTAATATATCTATGATAAGCATAACAAAACATAAGCAATTGCCTTTCCCTATATACCAGCTACATCTTCAGACCATCAAAGAGAAAAACTTATCAATCGGCATACAGGAATGAAATTTCAGCTATTTCATGGAAATTCTATGCATTTTAACTAGGACTTTAATCACTTTGGAGTAGTGATAGCAAAAAAAAGATAAATCACCTTTACTGGGAAACCAACCCTGAAGACTCACATGCAAATATGGGTGAGAGAAGTAAAGGAAAATGAATAAAACTTCAGCAGGAACACAAAATTGAATCTATCTGGAAACAGTGACACAGTAATGAGAAGACACAGAAGAGAGAAAAGGGCAGCCTGGTAGAGCACATATTACTGTAATAGATGATGGGAAACCTGCATTTTAACATGTCCCTGCTGTCAAGTTTTATATCAGCTAGGAAACCCAAGAGCTGAGTGTCTCATATCTTCTTTTACAACCTTGTTTCTTAAAAGAAGTGCAATTTAGGAGTGGTCAGAGTTATTCTGTTTACTCAGCTACTGCAGTAGACCTGTGCTCTGGTTTTGTGCTCTGTCCTTGTACAGCCCCTGGGATCAACTCTTTGTGGAAGAATTCCATTTCTTTTAGACATTCCTCTGCTACATTTTACATGCACAGATTAGTGACAATGGGATTACACTGACAGTGGCTGCAATTCTAGTTTTTTTGTCTAAATATTTCATTCCAAATTCACAGTATTGCCTTAATTTTTCACATCTGACATTTACACTGGAAGAAGTCTTACCCATGATCGATTTAAAACGCACAGAAAAATAATTGCCTCTAAATTAACATTATATGCAAACACATTCCTGAAGCAGTAAAATAATATCAATCAGACAACAACTAATACAAATACTGCAAAATCAAGTTTCAATTGTTCCTTCAGAGAAATCTTTATCTCTTCTTTTTTGAAGTTACATTCAACACTACCTTGTTATTATGGCAGAGAAAATTTACTATCAGAGAGCAAACAGGCATTTCATTCAGATATAGATCACTCAAAGCTAAGACAGAACATAATTACTGTATTTGACATTTGAAAACTAAGAGAAAGGAAAACTAAATTGTTTTCCTTAGGATCAGAATGCAAGAAGGGTTTTTGGAGAAGCTAGAGAATTCTTGGTCATTAAGTTGTTATGAAGATGACCAGGCTAAAATAGTCTGAGGGAGGCAAGAGTGTGCAGTTTTATATTTGAGAACTTGTGTATAAGAAATAATTTTGCAGCTCTCAACTTTCTTAAGCTTGCATACATGGTACAAGCAGGTTTTCTGCAACTGTCTCAATATCCCAGCCAGTTCTGTAAATCCAAGTTAGCCTGTCTGTACTGCAGTTGAGATGATGGTTATTCTCCTACCTATACATTCACCTTCTCTGCTTTCAATAAACCCTACCTTTGTCTAAGTTTTTCAGTGGTCTTGCCTTATATAGAAAACTGGTTAGTATCTACAGAAACTCAGAGTTATGTGGATTGGGGTGTTTTCACTGTTGGTTTTGTTTACTTACATCAAACTTGAGTAGAAAGCTACCATAGGTACCAACAAATAAATAACAGATTACCTAAAATGTGGGTAGAGAAGAAAGCTCACTAGAATTAGGTTTCCTCCACCCTGCTTCTTCTGGCCACTCACCTGCTAATACAATTCCATAACTTCTGCATTTCTGTCTTTTCAGGTCCCCTTATTAATTAAACTTGAGGATAAGGCTTTGTCAAAAGAAACCAAGTAAAACTGCCACCAGCTTCCCTGTTGATAGAGTTGCTCTTTTAGAGCTTCAGAAACCCATTTGACTTTTTAAAGTTAAAAGAAAAAAGAACAATATGTGATTTTGGAGTGATTACATCATAGGAATTCACTTAAAATAATTACCAAATTTTTGCCCTCCTGTCAGAAACATCTATGCACTTTGTCTTGCAAGAAATTTATATGAAGTCAAATTTAGTGAATGAAAGTAATAATTCAAGTTGAGCAATGACAAAGATATGCTTTCTTAACAAGAAGACATATAACAAGAGTACATAACTAGATCACACTGTTTAAATAATAGCTCGGTAA
The DNA here is from genome assembly GCA_013400575.1 of Peucedramus taeniatus. NCBI lineage: Eukaryota > Metazoa > Chordata > Aves > Passeriformes > Fringillidae > Peucedramus > Peucedramus taeniatus. Next base: position 76,564 of record WBNO01021194.1, on the reverse strand, counting down.
AAAAACACAAAAGAGAAGCAACTCTGCAAAGTCTACATCAATAGCATCTTTATGCTATGCATTCCTAGACTGTTTAAAAATCTTTCTGCATTCAATTTTCATTTTAGAAGAGTCCTCAGTTTCATAACTCAGCTTTCAGCAACAATACTTTTGGACCAAATGTTGTACAAAATCCTTTGGGAAATGAATGACCCTCAGTCTATACAGGGGAAAGCAGCAGAACAGACAGTGCTGTATAATTTCAATATTAGTTATTTTCTGCAGTCAATAGGGTTCATAGCTCCTCCTCAGGCTTGTCCAGTAAACTTCTCAAGTTTCTAAGTAATTGGTACAGGTTTTACCATGCTTTAAATATGTGGGACCAATTTATTTTCACTCAAATGAAAGTGATTACAAGTGTAAAACAATGGCCCCTCCTCTTGCCACAGTCTGGACATAGGCATCCCTTTTGCCCATAGAGGCTCTATCAAACCACAAAATCTGCCAGCCACATAACATCAAAAAACTTAACTTAATCTCTGAAAAAGGCAGGATATTATCTTCAGAAAACACATGGAAAATACCTACATATTGCATGTATCTGAATATTGCAAAAAAACAACTGGCATATGATACATGAAAAAACATTAAGTTGTGTAATAGCTTCCTCTTATTTTTAACATGAGAGCAAAACAAAAGTAAACAACAGAGAAATTATCACCATGCAGAAACCATTAATCATATCTTATTAAATGGCTGAGCAAAAGAGAAAAATGACCAGCTTTGAACATTTCCTTTTGGTGACATAATTCAAATAACTGAAGCTTAATACTTCTGCTGTTAAAGCAAGCTGTATTTATGGCTTATTTTAGCTTGAAGAATGCATTTGCATGCCATACCCTTGCCTCTCCTAAAAACCAAAACATTATTCCAGTTGATCATGATACAGAATTCACCTTTTGAAACACAATTTTCTTAACACATAAGTAATGTGCGAAGATTTTATAAAAAGTGAGCATTGTGCACAAACCAAGTGCAAACATCCTGCTCAGTGAGACTTGAGTAATTTCTGCTTCTGTTCTTGAATGAGACCAGAATGATCAACAGTAAGTCCTGAGTCAGAACTGTGTTCAGATAATTTTAATTACAAATTAAGAAGTCAGAACGTTAATGATACTTAGTTGAGAAGAGTTAAACATGTCCATAGGAAATCTCCCTTTCTGAAGGGGAGATAATATTTCAGAGCCTTCATTAGGAGATATCCAATTCACTTCTGAAACTATCTGTCTGAATCTACTCCACAAATCCGGAGATCTCCTGCCACTGAATATCCACTTTCAAGTAGACTTCTGTATTCCTGAGAAAAATAGACTAAAATCCTGAGAATTTGATATTTGATGCTTTAACTTTCACCAAAAGAGTGAAGTGCTTTTATAAACATCTGTGTGAAATGATGGTTTTGACATTTTCCCATTGAGAGGGAAAAAAATAAAATAATCAAATTCACTATCCCATTTCATTCTTCTCATTCCAATCTTCTCTATCCTATAATTAGAGATATACATATTATCTTTAATTTATAATCCACTGATAAATATTTGGTCACAGTGCAATCTTTTAATACTTTGTGAAGAAAAAGCTTTAAGTATGAAAATAGCCAAAGATTATAGCTTTGAAAATACTTAGTAGTTATAAGGGGGAAAAATGCCATCTGCTGGGTACAGCTGAGGACTGTCCTTTTCTTACCAACACACCATGCTGTCCTGAGAGTTTTCTCTCCACAAAGTTACCTGCTTAAAAGCACGAAACCAAGGCACTGAAAGCCTCACTAATAAAGCAATAAAGTATGAAAAAGAAGTGGAGAATGTCCAGTGAAGAAATATACTTGTATGAAGAAGGTGAAAATTAAGAAGAGAAAAGCCTGATTTATTAAAATGGATAAACTTTAAAATGAAGAAGTTTGATAAAAGGTAGCTAGGGTTTCCATATGTAAACACAAAGAAGAAACAAAAGAGTTGTTTTGATTCATAACAGCCAAGGGGATTCCTTTACACTTTTGCCTGTTGTTAATTTTACAATGCCAAATGTAACAGCTGTCACCTGCGTGTGCATATACACATATGCATATAGGTATGTATATTCATAAATTAAAAATTCTGATTCATTTCATATGAAGCTGAACCAGCTTACAATCTTGGAAATCTGGGTTTCAAAATTAAAATAAAGGCTCATTTCTCATCTATACAATGGTGCTAAAAATCAAGTAGCTTCTGTGAATGTACATATCTTTCTTGTGTTTAAGATAAAAGCCTTGAAGTTGATTTCAGAATAGAATTCAGTACAAAACCATGCTTGTACTTCATACTCATTGACACGACTGCTTTGTAAAAAACAAGCAAGCATAAAAACTATGAAAATAAGAAACTTTGGCCTTTTTAAGATCCTCTAGCAAGATGATATGTTGTCAAATGGAACCAAAACCCTACTGAAAACTATTAAATGCTTTTTACAAATTCCCACTCAAAGTGCAATATGTGCACATGCTCCATATGCCACAGTTACCGTTCTCTTCCCTATCGCTCAGGTAAGGAAGAGCACAGATTCTCCACTTCCAGGACTCCTCAGGCCCTGATTATGCAAACTGATCTCCCACTGACAGATACATGCACCCATGGCCTCACTTTAATTTTTTTTTAATTTTAATAGCCTCACTGATTTTAATGTGCTTCTATGGCAGGACAAGCATCTTTTCCCAGAAAAAAAAGCTACAAGCTAGTTAGTTAAAAAGACAGCAAATGTGAACTACCAAACCTATTGCACATCCTAAGTCATTAAACAGATAGCAAAAATCCAATTTATTTCCTCAAAATGAAAATGTACCTTAAAATGCTAATTTTTAAAAACTCATCCTACACGTACATAGTTTAAGTCAATCATCACAACTTGAATCCCTACAAAGCCAGAGATACTAGATAATTATCCTGAAAAAGGATTAAGTAGGTTTCTTTTCTAGCGTCTCTGAAGTTGTAAGATAAGCACATGTACCAAGAGTTTCTCTTTGCTATCAATGAGGGAAGGTGAAACTGCTGATAATCTTTCTGTATTTCAGAAGCCCACAGTTGCATGCATACCATATTGATAACACTGTTATGGCAGAAATGCAAACAATCTGCATCAGGGTCATTTATTTTGTTGACATATTTTGCTGATTCCAAAGTACTTGTGAATCCAGTAAGACACAAAAAGCTGGGCTTCTAATTCCTAAACCAATTTCAAAACATTTTGATAGTATCAAAGCAAACTGAATGGTAGTCTTGGAGCTATGACTGTCATGAATTATTTTTATCTTTAATATATTCATTATTTAGTACTTATATCTGTTCTTTTATGATTTCTGAGTTTGGTGTTGTCAGAAAATTAAGTAATAAAATGCTCAGAGTAAAACCAATGAAGAGTAGAAACATGTACAATATCTTTATCTCTCCAGACTGTTTGCTCTACTCTACTACGGTGATAATTTCTTTTCCCTTTTAGTTTGCTTTATTCTTCTTTGAACTACACCACAGAAGGCAAGGAAGTAATCTGAGCTGAGCTTTTTTCCTTTTAAATGCATGTTTTATAGAATCACAGAACGATTTGGTTTGGAAGGGATCTTCAAGATTATCAAGTTCAATCCCCTGCCACAGTCAGGGACACCTTCCACCAGACCAGGTAGCTCAAAGTCCCATCCAACCTGGTCTTGAACACCTTCAAGGATGGGCCATCCCACAGCTACTCTGGGCAACCTATTCCAGCGCCTCACCACCCCCACAGTAAAGAATTTCTTCCCAATATTTAATCTAAATCTGCCCTTCTTTAGTTTAAAGCCATTCCCCTTTGTCCTATCACTAAGGCCCTTAGTAAGTAACTCCTCTCCAGCTCTCCTGTTCCCCCTCTTCAGGTGCTGGAAGCTTTCCTGTCTCCAGGCTGAACTAACCAAACTCTCAGCCTGTCTTTGGAGGAGAGGTACTCCAGCCATCTGATCATCCTTGGAGCTTCCTCTGGACTCATTCCCACAATTCTTTAATTTCAAACACCACGGAAAATACTTATTTTTCAGATCTGTAATAATCCTATACTAATGCTCCTTTCTGAACATAGTTTAAGATGTACAGATCTGTAAACTCAATAAAACAGACAATAAAATCTCATTAAGCAACAAATTAAAACCACAAATACATGCCACCAAAAAAAAAAAAACAACAACAACAACAACAAAAACATACAAACCCAAACAACTGAATATTAATTCATCCTGTAAACAATTAATGGAGAAAAAAAATATTCTGAGTTAAAGTACCATTCATGACATACTTAAAAAATCTAGAAAATACTCCTTGTCTGAAAAAGACCAAATAGTCACTACATGCAAAAATACATTTCAAAGAAGCTCACACCAATTTCTAAAATCCATGTAAAGCACTTTGAACAAGATGTTCACAAATACTCTCTAATAAGTCCTATAATTTGAAAAATTTATATGTACTGGTGGAAAAAAAAAACATGTTTGCAACTGAGTTCCAGTAAGTTTGAGAGCAGTGTATCTATTTCAAGCTATAGCAAGAGGAAGATGAACATTTTTTTTCTATGTAAATTAGATGGCTTTTAAATTATGCATCTGGCAAACCTTTACAGTGTATAACATAGAACAACATCAAATTCCTGTTTATAAAAACTGTATGTTATTTTACTTTGCAACTCACTGATCTTCTCAAAAAAGACAATCCCATAATTTGCAAATTAAATATATGTACAATAAATATTCTTACTCAAAGTGCTGTACTGTACTGAAAAAACTCTATTTACAGTAAAGAAAACATAAAGAAAGAAAACCAAAAATGTTTAAAAATATGTATTAGTTTAAGTGTCCAACAGTTCCATGTTATTTGCAAAATATTTAACATCTGATCTGCAAATTATCCTAGAGTAAGTCTGATTGGCAAGGACCATTGCATGTCATCTGCCTCATGCTCAGGACTGGATCAGCTTCCAAGTTATATCAGGGTGCTCACAGGCTCATCTAATTAACTTCTGAATGCTTCCAAAGATGGACAGTCCCCAACTTGCCAGCCTACTACAGTGTTTGACTTTCATCACACTGTTTCTCCTCTTGACCTTCTACAATTTGTGTCCTTTGTCTGTCATTTTTTCAACATCAATCTCAGAGCAATGTGGCTTCATCTTATCTGTCCCCTGCCATTAGGGAGCAGTAAACAGCAGTAAAGTATTGCACAGCCTTCTCTTATTTGGACAGAGGAAACCCAGTTCTCTCAGCCTTTCTTTGTATGTCATGTTCCCCAAGCCCCCCATGGTCTTGGAGGCACTCCACTGAACTTGCTCCAGTGCATCAATGTCTTTCTCAATTTGGGGTGCCCAAAAGACACAGTACTCCAGATGCAGTCTCATAAATGCCAAATAGAACTGAAGAATCATCAACTCCACTGCAGTCCAGCTATCACATTAATTGGCTGCCTTTGCTCTAAGGGCTAACTCTTGCCCCAGTTTCAAAGTTTTGCCTTCCAGTATCCTGAGGTCCGGTTTGCCTAAGTAGTCCCTAACTTCAACTTCCCTGCACTCTGCCATGAGATTCAGAGACCTCAAAAGCCTGAGAAAAGACCTTGCCAAAGCAAAGGCTGCAGTGTGTACCCTCAGCATTTCTGTATCTTTTCCACTGTCCAGTGCTGCATCAGCATCACACCTTTTCCTTAAGTCTTCCTACCATTAACAAGGTACCTTCAGTGACATACCTTCAACTCCAGTGTAGTTTTGCCTTTCCTATTTCCTTCTCTCTACGTCCAAACACTGTTTTTACATTCTTCATGGAGGTTGTCACTGTTTACAGATTCCATACATTTCATTGTTTGGGTGAGCTGACTTAGGAATTCCCCATTCAAGCAAGCTGTACTTGCTTGCCATACCTGCTTGTCTTCTTGCACAGGGAAGAGTATGTCCTTGTGCATTTGAGGAAGCTGTTCTTGAAGGTCAGCCAGGTGTCCCGAGCCTCTCTGCAGTTCAAAGTGACCTGACACAGGATACTACCTCTGTTACATGAAAAAGCCAAAGCCAACCATTCTGAAGACCAATATAATTTCTTCACTGCCTGCTTCTCCCACTCCTCTCAGATTCTACCACCTTGCAGTAGTTTAGCTGGGGGTGGCATCAGCTCTCCACTTCCACATTCACAAGCAGCAAGAAATCTAAGGTATATGGACAAATAGGAATAAATATCTATCCAAATGTAAATTTAAAAAGAGAAATAAATAAAAAAAAATTTTGAAGATGTGGTATTTGGGAGCTTTTCTTCATCTCACTCAAGAGATAGAAATGGATCTTAACAGAGTGGATAATCATGATGATAACTGACAAAAGCAACTGGAAAGACTACTTTAAGGCAGCAACTATTTCAAGAAAAGGGAACAGGGTCCATAAAACATACGAGACTACATTTACATTCCAATTTGCTAGCATATAGATAATTTTAGGATGATATGAGGCAAAGCTTTTAAAAATCTGGAGAAATGAGTAGCTGAAGTAGAATAATTATCTGACAGATGGAGATTGCCCAAGACTGCCACTTGAACATATAAAAAGATGAGAATGTCTTCATTTCTGCAATACAACATTAGAAATTCTGAGCGCATCCTGAGTATTAGCTGTGGAAGGTACAAGATTTTGTTCAGTGTACCACAGTATAAATAGAGGTTAGATTCAAAGGTTTACTTTGAAAATAGTTTTTAAAGCCTGAAGCTTTACGAAAAGATTTTAAGTATCCTCATATAAGCAACATAGCATACATATTTACAGCATAGCACTTCGCTAAAATGTCTGTCTACCAGTTTCCTTTGCAATGCCAATGTTGCAGCTGCACATGCACATTTCTACCATGGTGGCATTTGGGCTTCCCCTTCCTGTGCCACTGCATTGCTCCTTCTACACATGGCATCCTCTTCAATCTGTTGGTACAACCATGCCCCTACATTTTCTCTTCAGAAGGTCAACTCTAGTAACAGCTGAATGCCTGAAGGTAATAGCTAATCAAATTACTCCTCTACTTTCACTTGCAACCCTCACATTTCCACAAAAAGTAAGCAATTCCAAAGCACATGTGCTTCCTTTAACAACAGTACAGCCATAAACACACTTAACACATTCAAACCTGCACTCAGCCTCCTGCCAGCCTCACATGGCACACCTTTGCCTCTATTTGCAACATCTTGTCCTTATTTGTTCCATTACTGCTGTACAACTTCATCTGCATTCTGCCTCATAACTCCACTGTACCCAACAGCAAAGCAGCCCCAACACTGACTGTGCTCTTTGGAGACTAGGGGAACATGGGATTACTATTCCTATCACCTGGGTATTACTTGCAAAAGCCCCTTTCTGTGATGCATGGCACATATAAGAACGAGTCTGTGCTCTTTGATAATAGACATTCTGCAAACAGATGAGAAGGTAAAAATTTCACAGCCCAAATGAACAACTTCAGTATCACATAAAAGTGGGAATGGGAAGAGAGGAAGGAGCACCAACAGCCAGGCCATACAAACTATCACATCAGTTCTGCTATCTTAGCTGATTCAATTAACTCCTATGATTTTTTCAGCCAGTAACTAATTTTTTAAGCAGAAGAGTGAGAAAGATTAGCTTATAAAAAGGACAGAAACATAGCTATATGAGAGCAAATCAAGAATGTCACAGCTATTTTGAACCAGCTGCAGCTCTTCTTCTCCCCCAGTCCTTTCTAGTTTATAAAAACACCACTTCTTAAAAAAAAAAAGAAGACATCCACCTGCCTGTAGTCATGGTATCTATATCTGGTTGTTGATTTATAATTTCCAATGGATCCAAGGATATCCCCACTATCCTTGAATGTCTTGTATTTTATCTCCCATTTTTCATTACTTGACAATGTCCATGCTAAACAGAACATTGCCTAAACACTGTTTGGGGTTTTCCCCATATGGTCTAGTTAATAATGGATACAATAAAAAAATTACAAACAACACTAATAAAGAGTTCATGTCAACTTCAGATTACTAATTTTTTTTAGAGGAGTACAACTTCAAAGATGAGTAAAATCCTTTATGGTTTTTATCTAGTACTTCAAGGTACTAGATAAAATTTATATTATATTTTGATTTGAAATGGTATCAAATTGACCCAGTAAGATATTAATTCAAAGCAAATAAAGCCAAAAATGTGCTTGTAATTTGATTTTAACAGTCTGATACAGAAAAAATTAGGGATTTGCACAGGCTAATTAAAAATCTGTAAAAGGACGCATGGACATTTAAGAAATTCTGGTTATGGAAGCTACCAGAAATATGGTACTATATGACATTTTCAGTCGATATTTGTGACATTTAAATAAGACTCAGAGTTAGTTTGGGTTTTTTTGGCTTTTTAAGCAATATTCATACAGCCAGACATTTTGAGAAAAAGCATCTCTGCTATTTAAAAACAATCTTCCCTGTAATATAAGTGAGAATCTGCACACAGCAAATAAATATCCTTCACATTCTCTACTGATAAGGTTATTTAACTTGTAGGTCATTGGGAAAAGCAGTTAATGTGCTTTTTATTTTTAAAATAAAAATAAAAAGCATATTTTTATTTTAAAAATAAAAATAAAAGCTGATCTTATTTTTTCATGAGCATCATCATAATTTAGAAAAACACAAGGTATAGGTGAGACCATTGTTCTAATAAACCTGAAATGAAAGAGAAGTGTTGAGAAGCAGGTCAGCCTTTTTAAAACACATGTAATTTTAGGGCTTTTCAGTTCAATGGCTGTGCTTCAAAAGAGACAAACAACAAAGTACTCTCTTGTTTAACTGATTTAATGAGTTGCTGGTTGTTATTGCAGGGGTTTTGAGTTAGGGGGTTTTGGTGGTTTGGTTTTTTTTTAACTAAGACCAACTATATTGATATAACGAGAAGAGATTGAGAGAGAGCACAAGCTGAAATTCTTGCAAATACAACACAAAAAGAGTTAATCTAACCATCATCCTGATGCTTGGAAAGGCTGGACTATGATAATACACAGGAGACAATTACCAAGGCTCAGCTGATAAGATGTAACTCACTAAGGTGCAATAATGCAATTTCTTTCAAATATGTGCACTGAACAGGAGTGTCAGTATTAGGTCACTGAGGTTACAGAAACCCTGCCTTTCTTTAGGATGCAATACTATCTTTTTTGTTTATGTTTATTCTTTGTTATGCAGTCTTCATCTTTATCAGGCTTATTCTAAAAGTACTTCACAGATCATAAGACCAATCCTTTTTAATTCAATGGCAAAACTCTCTCCAATATCAAGAGTGAAATAACTGAAGCCCAGATAAAAGCAATTGGTCATTCATCCGTAACAGGACTACATCTGGGGTGAAACAGCAGCTATTTTGCAGTTAACACTTCTATTGCAAACTGATCTATGGATGGAAATGCTCAACTCAAAACACAGGGGAATTTACATAGATGGAAAATAATCACACTGACTAAAATCTGGCAAACTCCCCAGAGGTAACTCCTTTATTCAGATGAAAAATGCACAAGATTGTTTACAATTGTTCAGGATCTCAATTACATATGCTATCTAAAAGATATGTCCAACAGCTGACAGAACTCTAATCTCGTGCTACTGAATTAATAATGCTCCTATATGGTTTTTTTTTTTTCACTATTTGAGAGAGTAGGGAACTATAAATGCAAGGGCTGCATGGTTGTAACTTTATGATTTGTTTCAGTTTGTAACACTACTGCCCAGGCTGTAAACTGTGATAAGCTCACACACAACTGCAGCACAGGTTTAGTTATGTCCGCATTTCAAGATTTAAAGATGAGCCTGTAAATCAGAACAGAGGACTTGGAAATTACAGACAATTCCTGTTTACATTGTTTCAAGCTGTTATGTATTTGAGATCAATATTTTAACTTGGGCTCCTTATTTGTCTGTAAGAGATCAATACAAAGGCATACCTTCTATTTCTATAAATGCTGTTTGCCTATCTATGTCAAAACAACATGCAACTTCTGTAAATTCTGTACCAGTAGTTCAGCCACATCTGTAGTATTTTGCTGCCAAATGCCCAACAGATTCACTGGCTGAATGGCAGATCCCAGGGGGTCATGATCAGTGGGACAGGGTCTAGTTGGAGGCCTGTCACTAGTGGTGTTCCCCAAGGTTCAGTAGTGGGTCCAGTATTGTTTCTTCCATGACTTGGATGGAGGGGCAGAGGCCTCCTCAGCAAGTTCACTGATGACACACAGCTGAAGGAGCGGCTGATACCCCAGAGGGCTCTGCAGCCCTTCAGAAGGACCTCAGCAGGCTGGAAAGAGGGGCAGAGAGGAACTTTCTAATATCTGTCAAAGGGAAATGTGCACAGTCCTGAATGTGGGGAGGAATAACCCCATGTGCCACTACAGGCTGAGGGCTGATCTGCTGGAGACCCGCTCTGCAGAGAAGGACCTGGGGCTTCTGCTGGACAACAAGCTGTCCATGAGCCAGCAGGCAGCCAATAAGGGCAATGGTATCCTGGGGTGCATTAGGAACAGCATTGCCAGTAGGTTGGGGGAGGTGATCCTGCCCCTCTACTCTGCCCTTGTAAGGCCACATCTGGAGTGCTGTGCCCATTTCTGGGCTCCTCAGCACAAGAGACCTGGAGCTCCTGGAGCAGGTCCAGTGCAGGGCAACAAGCATGACTGAGGGACTGGAGCATCTCTCTTACAAGGAAAGGCTGAGGGAGCAGGGCCTGCTCAGCCTTGAGAAGAGAAGACTGAGAGGGGACCTCATCAATGTCTGTGGGTAGATAAAGGCAGATATCAGAGGTTGGAGCCAGGCTTTTTTTGGTGGTGCCAAGCAATAGGACAAGAGACAATAGGCAGAAACTGATGCACAGGAACTTCCATCTGAACAAGCGGAAGAACTTCTCTACTATGTGAGTGACCAAGCATGGGAATGGATTGCCCAGAGAGATTGTGGAGTCTCCTTCACTGGACATACCCAAGAACCATCTGGATGCAATCCTGTGCCATGAGTTCTAGGATGACTGCTTGAGCAGGGAGGTTGGACCAGGTGACCAACCCACTGTGGTCCCATCCCAACCTTACCCATTCTGTAGTGCTGTAATTCCTTTTTGGATTACTGAAGAAGAAAATTTTCTTTACCTAAAAAGTAGAACCCATTATCAATGCTTGCTTTTAATCTCAGTGTGGTAGGAGGAAGCAGGAAACCCAATGGTGTCACATTAGAACTGCAGTAGTGAGACACTCAGTTCATCAATTCAAACAGAATTTTAGTTAATGCTCAGAACTCAGGAACTGTCTGTATACAGTCTAAAGTTAAAGATGCTTCTTTTAAAACTCTGGTCAACAATTTCAAAACATGTTTTATTCCAAAGTTTCTTCAAAAGACTTTAGATTTTACCCAAAGTAACAACTGAAGCAGACAAACCTGGAGTATTTCATTCACAGTTTGTGTTTCACTGAGCAGAAGCTACTGTTTCATAGGACATTATTTAAGATAAATACCACTCTCCCAAGAGTGCTAAGTTTTTATTTTCTGCCCCATACTTCATTAAATTTTATTTTTGTTGGATGAATGCACTTATATTACTAGTAGCAGTCAATTGTCATGTGTGATGGGGTAAAACTTACCTGGAAGAACTGTACATTATTTATGAAATATCAGCTTTCTAGGATTTTCTATATGCATGTGAGAGAAGCATAAACACTGACATATTTAAATATTACATTATTTACAGAGTAATTCAGGTAGTTATTTCCATTATACAAGAACTGCTCTCATTCTCACATAGCTGAAATATGATAAAACTTTTCTAAATGTTAGAAAGTTATTCCAATTCTACAATGGATTAGCCAGTCTTTAGTAACTTGTCATTAACTGCTACTAACTTTTTAGAAATAGTATTTTTGCTGGCTCATATTTTATAACCTTTTCATGTTCAAATCAAATAATCTATGATGTGATATATTAAACATAACAGCACTGACAGTTTTGTATTTGAAATCAGAGATAACTAAACAACCAATACTCCTTTATTAATGTGAAATGAAAAATGTGTTGCATTTTGTTTCTGAATCATATGCTAGTACTGTATATGTGTAAACTCCAGCAGAAGTCATAAGAGTACTCTTATAAAAATAATCTTCCTATCAAATAATAGGTAATTTTTAAAAGAACTTTTTAATATATTTTTCATATTACATTATCCTGTGACTTAAATAAATTGCAAACAAACAGAAAATGTAATCAGCTGATTATCTGAAGTAAAATGAACTATTTCTGTGTATTCTCTGAAATAGTTCTGTTGTTACTGAAGACTTATTGCATTTTCAAACACAAAAATTTGAACAGATAATTCAGATAAGTCTGAAACACTGAGAACTTATCAGTTGAGTATATTTTGCATAAAAAACCTATATCCTTAAGATTCTCTCTATTCACCAAATGTTTTCATTAATGTGACATGCAGCTGTCTAAAAGTTAAATGGGCCATTATTAGCACCCTGCAATATGCAAACAATATCTGAATTAATTGTTTAATCATATTGAGTTGCCTGTGGCACCAAGAAGAAGAAAAGTTAAATGTCAGTATTTCACACCGTCAATTGAAATGAGTCCCAGATGTTAAAACACTAAGCAACCTAAAAATCATGCATTTCATTTTAACCAAAAGCTTTTCCAAAGCAAGCTTAATCTAGAGATTCAGTCTTTCCCTTCCCCTCCCCAGCACAACTAAACATGGAAATAACTGATATTTAATATGTGCAGTGACTGAACTAGGCAAATAGTACAACCAATGTAAAGATTTTCATGTCTTCTGCCATTAAAATTCACTGGTTTTGATTAAGATTTTAACGGTTTTAAAGACAATACCAAAGAAATCCAATACCAATTTTACTTGTTTACTAACATGTAAAAATGTCAGGCTTTGTTTTTCTCTAGGAAAACAAGTACTGTTTGTCATTGTACACAGTTCTAAAGTAGAAGAAAGCTTTGGTTGTTATAATTTTGTCTAAAATCAATGAAAAACAATTTTAGGAATTTAAGCTAATACAGCCTGCCTACTCTCAAAAACATACAGACTAGTGCCAAATCCAAATGGGACTTTTTTTCAGAAATTTGAAGAAACTTAATTTAAGAACGAGTAAATTCACAATATAAACATCTGCCATTGTTTTCAGTACAAGACTAATTACAATAGTTGCTTATATTTTGAATGAACAAGTTCCAGAGAATATAGAAAGGCTTAGCCCCAGGAAGTGTCAAGAAATATCAGAGGACAGATTAACTGCTAAGGGACATTCACACGAGTGCTACAGATTTAAAAAGGGAAGAGATTACATACCCCTCTCCACCAATTCTTGTTATCTTTAGACGAAAATCAACTGAGTTCAGGCTGGGTGGCTTCCATTTCAAAATATCATCACATCGACCAGGCTTGTATTTCTGAAGTAAATTAAAATGCAGTTTAATTATGCTTATTGGTTTTCACTGGTTTTAAAAGTAACAATTCAGCCTTTCAGACTCTATTAGCTGTCTCTAATGAATAACAATAGTTAGTGACTGAAACAATGAATACCATTACCATGGAGGTAGCTGTGATTCACTACTTTATTTGCTTCTCCCTTTTAAAACTGCTTAGCACTGTAGCTCTGCCATCGCATATAATAAAAAGCTGAGAATGGAAATAAAAATTAGCATACTTCATTATCTCTCTCAGGCTAATGGAAAATTTCAAAAAAGAAAATAAGACAGCACAGAAAGAAATAAAAACACTCATAGGACATACAGAAAAGACAAATTTAAAGTAATCTCAACATTTTGGAACTATTTTATGAACAGTATTTTTGTTATCCATGCTGTTGGCTGACAAAACATGGAAAAGGCAGAAGACACCATACTGCCAGCTCTCAGAAAGACTCATGACAAACACGTTCTTTCACAGCAAAGGAATTTAAGTTATGTAAAGATTAAAGAATCTCATCATATACCAGAACATCTCTTGTTAAAGAGAGAGGGTACACATTTGAACCACAAGTTGAAAGGAACAATTTTCTCTTAAATTAGAGCTTTAGTTTCTCATGGTATCTGCTATCATCTGCTTTCATTTACTAAGCTGCCATTTTGTTCATCCTCAGCTATCAGTGATAGTTAACTTGTTGACCCCTTCCTTATCGAGTATCTTTCATAGCAATGGAGAAAATATGAATTAACATGAATAGAGCAAAAATAAAGGAATAACTTGCAGATGCATAGAATGCGAAAATTTATTTCTTTATTTATATACAGTGAGAAAATTTAAGCAATTTTTTATGAAAAATAAAACTAACCAAGAAAGTCCACTGTCTTGGTAACAGAATAGTCATCAGCATCACACTGCACTCATGCTGTGTAAAATATTTTCAAAATACAGACTTTACTGATGATAAACCTAACAGTTCTAGATCTAAAATGACAAAAGCAAATACATTTTCTGTTTTCTGATGGAACAATGTAAAGTTACTCTTTCCAAAACAAATGCAGAGTATCTTACCTACCATTTTTTGATGAAAAGATGGTCATTAATTCTTAATGATGCAAAAAGGATGGACCAACCTCTCTAAATCACGGCACTGAAATTCTGAGGAAAAGCAACTTCTGATCTATATAAAAACCTCCCTCACTAGACCTCTTGTATCCTGACTCTGACCGGATACAGCAGGATACAGCCAACAGCATGTGCTCAGGGAAGGTGAAAAGCAAGGCTATTATATATGATATTTTCTACTACTACTCCTTGAGAAACTATCCATTTTGAAGCTCAGAGACTTCCTGATGTGGATGTGATTTAAATGTGATTCCTAGATATTTAGTTATTTTCAGTTTCTCTGCATGAACTCATAGTCCCCCAGTAAGATCATGTAAACCCCTATCAGCTGTAAAAGCTCCTGTCACCTTTCATGCACAGCCTGATTACCTTGCAGGAATAAAACCACTACCTTTTGGTTTTTTGAACAAGTCTTTGTTGTTTTTGAAGACTTGCACTTCCCAGGGATCATAATAAGAGAGACACTTAACAACCAAACCCCATTGTTTCCATGCAACTCATAGTTTCATTTGCCTCTATATGCACAGAAATGCACTCAGCTCAGAGGCTATCATTTTATACGTGCTGTTACAATTTTTTTTCCACTTATATTACTCTACATTTATCTACATAAAAGTTTATGCACTCTTTTATCACTCAGCCACTCAGTCTTGTAAGAACTTACTATAATTCTCCACATTTAGGACCAGCCCTTGCTGATCCATCAAGAAAACATCACTGAATGGTTCATCCAGTTTTCATACTTGCTTCAATGCAGTACAGATGGCTCCCTTCCCTGGTGAGGACTGAACAGCACCCCATCCCTTCACTCCTACTTTGTAACCAATTAGATATCTCTGCAAGAACCTTTTAAGTCTCACATTACTTTAGTTTCTTCAAGAAAATTTTGACAAGAGGCTTTCTGGAAATCTTAATAAGAAAAATCACATAATCCTTATTTAAATGCATTTTGAACCCTTTGTTGGAGAAGCATAAACTTCCTTTCAAAAAGGCATGTCATTTTCACCAATTATATAAATCATGTTCACCCAGACACCAACTATATTCCTTATTCCTTTTTGTCCAGTCCAGATACCAAGAACAAAGGACTTATTTCTTCCCTGGTCTTCCATAATACCTGTCCCCACCTTCGTGTTTTTAAAATTGGTATTGTATTTTCTACCTTACATGCTTAGGTACTAATGTAGATTTTTCACACAGGATCTGCAATCCAATTTTTTCAGACTCTTTTTCCTAGACTGACAAGTTACATCCTCCTAAAAGTTAGTAAGAAACCAACTTTACAAGGGACAGGAAAAACTATTCCAAGATCAGTAATGAAAAGCAATGTTTTGACAGAATATATCTGCATACCTGTAATTACACTGTGTGATCCACAGTTTTGACTCAAGTTTAAAATGAACTGGCTGGCTTACTTGAAGGGAATGGGGGAGGATTTGTTCATTAAGATGGAGTTATTTTCTTTACTTTGAGAGCCAGCATAGTGTGAGACAAGCCTCAGATAAACATTTTATGCTATCAATAAAAAAATAATCTCTAGCACACCTTAAGTTAGTCAAAGATATCTCACTTAGAAAGCAATAACAATAAATATACCATTTTATATACTTTTGACTATTACATTCAGTTTTGACCACTGTCAAACAACAGCCTTCTCACTTCACAGCAATTTGTTAATACCAAACACCTGGTAAAGGTAACGAGTAAATTACAGTTATCTTTCAGAGTTACAAAGCCTTAGATAAACCATCAGAATTAAATGTTTGTACAAGGAACAATTTATACAGCTCCTCCCTGCCCTCCCCCAACTTCTTCTGTTACCATGAAAGACAGAAATTCACAGAAGTCTGGCTCAAAAGGAGAATTCATTCAAAGGCCATATTAATAATCCCTAAGAAAAAGATTAATTTTTAACAGGTGAGTCCACACACATAAGACATCACTAGTAAGTTACTGAGTTTGAAAGCTAAGTGCTAAATCAAATTCTTTAAGTATGAGCTGAAGGCAAACAAGAATTTTGCTTGTTAAATATATGGAAACTTCACCTAAGATGAATCACTGTATACTGCAGACCTGTTCTGCGTGAAGTTACTCTTTATTTTAATTCCAAACCAAAATGTGAAGCAATCTGTTTGAGATCGAACTACACCCTAGCATTTTAAATATAGCATTCATAGCAATGATATCCTCATCACCACTCCCCAACAAATATCTATGTACACGACTACTTCTAAAACATATCAGATCCCCTGTCATCTCAAATACAAAGTTCATGCTTCAATCTGAAACCTGTCAACCTAGTCTAAGCACAGAAATTAGAACTCCACACCAAAAAGGTACATTGACAAATCAGAAACTATCTCAAATAGCTTGAAAGGATTGGACTAGGTGGCCTCCTGAAGTCCCTTCCAACCTAAATTATTCTATAAAACTGTGTCTCTGCTTGTTTGTTCTTTTAGCAGCCATATTGGGTGCATTTTAGTTTGCAAAAACAGTGAGCATTCACAATAAATCCCCCAGTTGTTCCTATTTACTATATTTTATTTGCAATAGCTGGGCAGCTCTGGTGTATGCAAACTGGATTCCATCAATGTAAAACCAAATTTGAAGTTTCCCTTCAGGGACACACCTAATGCTCTTCACACCAAAGTACAGACACCAGAGGCCAAGGCAAAGCTATTCCATTGCATTGCTACCTTGCACCTACGGAGCACAAACAAATCTGAGCTGTAAAGGTACCATGAAACATCCTGAACTGCTGCTTCAAAGAAATAAGGGTATCAGTGCCTTCAGTTGGCTATGAGCCCTAAGCTCTCTAATTTTTACTTTTTTTTACATCTTTTTTATATGTAAAAAATATGATGGTTCCACTCACCATCTACCCAACATTTCTTCTATCTTTTCAGTAGTAGCAGAAGTCGCCGTATAAATGCCCCATCTTTTGTGGCCACTCTCTCCTGGCAAAACCTCAGGCCCTTCTTACTTTCATGAAGAGGATGAAGATCAGGGACAACAGATGTGTCATTGCAAATATGCCCCTACTATGGGCATCTTGAACTTCAGGCAAAAATACAATAATGACCCTAAAACTCAGGTGCACTTCCAATGCCCTGGGATGAAGAATCATCACTGAAGACAGCTCAACAGAAAGCACATCCTCTTGCATCCCTCTTAGGCTACTAAACCCATTGATTTCTCACCTCAAACTGAATTCCATAGGCTCAAGTGGGTCTAGTCAAACCACTATGAGGGTTTTGTTAGACCCTTGTTAGAACCATTTTAGCACTGCAGGGTACAGTTATGGGTTGCTGGTCATGTTAAACCTCAATCGCCTGTCCTGCCCCAGAGTACTAAGTCTAGTCCCCCCCCCTCCTCCACAGCTGCCTGAAGAGGGGGCCATTCTTTTCACAGCTCCCATCAGATCAAGAGAAAGGCTGGACCTCAAAGCTTCAGGTTCTGTTATCTTTTGCTGACACATTTCTTGTCAATTGCAGATAGCCTCACACACAGGTTTGGGATTTGCCTAATGCCATGTGTCAGCATTTGCAGTCAATGGATGGCACAGCAGAACGCTGAAAGCCTAGACCATGGAGATATCAGAGGTCCATAAGGAGGATAAACTTTAACTCCAAATAGCTGCTTCCACATGGGATAGATGTTTCTGCTTAGTATTTTGTAGGAGGAAGAGCGGGGTTAGTTTCTGGGACTGTATTCTGGGCAGGCAGTCGGGGATGTGGGGTGGTGTTGACTCACCATGAAGACACCCACCTGGAAGGCTGAGTGATTTCAGCCTAAAGTCTAGACAAAACAAACAGTTTTTCCTAGTGACTGAAAAGGAAGAGGTGGTGGGATGATCAAGAGAGAAGTTCGTGTCTCATCAAGAAAAGGAAAAGAAGGTTTCCTTTACAAGGGTGGATGTCTCACTATCCTACAAAGTCTAACCAGCCAGCTCTACCTCCCATAACCCTTCTTAAATACCATCCTCCTGAAGTGCAAGCAGCAGCTAACACAGGCCCCCTTACATATCCCTTCCTCCATATCTTCCCTCACTCCTTCCAAATGACAGGAAGCCAGCAAATAACCCAGCTCCTTCTTTTCTCCTAAGTGGCACAGAGCTGCTGCCTGTCAGCTCCAATTTCTCCTCAGTAAACCGGTCAGACCTAGCCCTGCAAAGTATCCAAGGGCAGCAAAGCTGGCAGCTGCAGGCACACACCAAATTAGAAAGAAAGCTAAAATAAAGGGCACAAAAAGCTCAGGGAAGGTTTGTTTGTTTGCAAATGTTGCATTGCCATGGCACACCAAGAGGTATGGAAGGCTGAGCACCTTTGAGGAGTGACAGCAGAGAAGGTGGGACGGGAACCAAGACTGGGAATCTACTGGAGTTCTTTTAAATCATTAAATGTAGTTTGCCACATTAACTATGACAAACCTATAATGACAACAAATCTGCTCCTCTTAAAATGCAAAACAGAGTTAAACGTTTTATCTGAAGAGCACTACTTAATTCTGAGGCCTCTTAATCCACAGAGCAGCTGCTGGCCTGCCCAATCTAATAGCTGGCATTCAGCTGGGTAAATATAAAGACAGAATCATTACCCAAAATGTGTTTTTATTTTCTCGCACTACAGACCCTGGATCATTTTAAAGAACCAAAAGGATTGATTATAATCAATCATTTCAGGCTAGACTTCATAAAGAAATGAGCTGAAGACACAGAAGTTGCTAACGTTGTTGACAGATTATGTGAATAAAGCACAACAATGGATCAAGAAACCATAAGATCAAAGGCAACCATTGAGTCAACTGTATATTCATAGATTTTTAAGACTGGAAACCATTACTGGGCTCATTGAGTTGACTCTATTGCATAAAGGACAGAGAAACTTGAACAATGTTTATATCAAGCTTATAACTCCTATTCAAACTACAGTAATGTTTATCTCAAGTTTATAATCCCTATTCAAAATACAAGACACCTTTATGAAAAATAGCACATAACAAAGAAATCACAACATGTATCTTAGGAAAGTTACCACAGCCATTTATTATAGTTGTGCTTTAAAATGCTTATTTCTACACTGAATCTTGTTAATGCCTTGCTTTAGACTGAAGCCTGGCTCTCCATGTAATTACTTCCCTCTTTAAGATAAAATGAGTAAGTCTGAGTCTCACTGCATAGGTAATTTCCCCATTGGCTAACATACACATCATCATAGTGCAATTTCACAAAAGCCTTTAGAAGAGTAGGCAACAGAACTGAACCTACTATTCCAATATTCTTTTCATTGCTCACACATACAGGAGAACACAAAGTGGATTTGTATTCTTCTGCATTGTACTGAGAGGTGTTGATAACAAGCTCAAATAATTATTTTCAGATTCATGCCTTTAGCTGGGACTTAACACACTTACTCTTGGAAATACAGCCCATATATGCCTGTATTCTAGCCATCACAAGATCAAATGATCCACCTTAGCCTACATGATTGATTTTTCAGGAAAACAGGTAAGTTTGCTGAAAAAGTTCAAAACTTTAACAACATGACCATAAAAACATATGCAAAATACCAACACTATCATTAAAACCCTTAAAGCCTTCATGGTAATGTACTTCTTTAACTGTCACCAAGAGAAAAAAAAAACCCAAACCAAATACAAACAAACAAACAAAAAATCAAGCAAAAATAATAACACACACACAAAAAAAAAAAAAAAAAAAAAAAAAAAAACCCAAAACAAAAAAAAAAACTCTTTTAGA
>WBNO01021194.1:32850-55981 GCA_013400575.1 Peucedramus taeniatus | reverse complement strand
AAAAAAAAAAAAAAAAAAAAAAAAAAAAAAAAAAAAAAAAAAAAACCACCACAACCAAACTAAAATCTGCTTTAGGAATAAAGTTATGTCACTAGCAGTTAAACTGCAACCCTTAGCTCCTTCAAAAATTCTGCCTTCTGTCCCTTCCAGCTTCCCTTCTCAGCTCCAACTCCTTCTGTTCCTCAGAGTACCCATACAAACAGAGAACAGTCTCCCCATAGTTCCCTAGTTCCCACAGACCACCACTGTAATTCCTCATGTATTCTGTTTTCTTTGCCTGGGTAAAAGCTAAGCAAAAGGGAATGTGGCACCAAAAGTTTCTTGGTCATTGATGGATTAATGCTTGTTCTGGCTGTATATTGAACAGGACACTGGGAACTGGAAGAAAGGGATATACCAGTTTGATCACAGGCCCACTGCACTCCCTGGCTGAGGAGCAGAAAGTCCAGCTTTTCTTCTTGATGTCAGAGCCAAACCAGTTATTTGAAAAAACTGCATTGAGGGCAGCAGGATCACCCCTAACTCGTATTCTTGTAGGTGAAGGCAAACAGTGTTGTACACGATGGCATTTATGGTGTTTGGTGGTGGTCACTGGTCATCAGCAAACCAGCTTCAGAGATTCATCCCACCCACAGAGAAAGCTACTTTGAACGTTGGTGTTCTAGGAGGGAAAGGAGAACAATGTCCAAGAGCAAACACCTCCAGATTCAAACAACAGGGTGTGTGACTACAAAGACTGATACACAGAAAAAATGAATAAAATTAGTGCTTTGATCTGAAGCGGACATCGGAAATAAATACCTGGACAACACTTTCTACCTAGACCAAAAATCAGGCAGTAAGAGAAAAATATTATTGTTCATTCTTGCACTAAACCATCATATTTACTTCTTATTTAAAATACATCAGAGCTGGCCAAACTGAGTGTCAATCTTCACCAAATATATTCCACATACCACAGAGGCAGAAAGAGAACTCTTAGAAAGTCTGAAGAATTCAGAGGCATCCAAGAAACTTCTATGAAAGAATGCAATAGATGAATTTTTTGACAAATGCATTTCAGCAAGGCAAAGATGCATAACTTCCAATGAAAAAAGATGCTTTGAAAAAAACCTCTTCAGTAGCACTCAGTGTCTCAAAGATTATCAGGATTCCTTTGTTCTTTAAAATCCAAATCAAATGTACCAAATACTGATTTCTTTCTTGTAGAAATTTGACGTAATTTCTGTATAAACTTTGGAAATATTAAAGCAGGCATTTTTTTTAATAAAAGTGAGTTAACTGTTCCTGTATTTGTAAAGGAAATACAGGGAGATGTGATTCATAAGTATTCCTAAGAGTGATCAGGCTAAGAGAAACTCCTGGACAAAAAACTGGTACTTCCCAGACACCTGTCAGTTCTAAAATGCATTTTCATAGTTGAGACAAAACAAAGGAATCTAAACATAGAATGGAAAATATGTAAGAACACAAAATGGCTGCAAACTTCATACAGCTCCAAAACACAATTCAAATGCTTTCCAATTTCATGCAAACAGTTTTCATACGTTCTACCAAACCCTCCGCCAAGCACATCCTGTGTCTAACAGCCGTGATGCCCTAACTAAAAGATGACCCAAAAAAGCTAATTCCTTTCCTTTATAAAACTCTTTTAATGAAAAAAAAAAATAAAGAATGCTTTTAATGCTTAGTGTTCTAAATTACTGATTCAAACTACCTGAACAATCAAAGAGCTGCAGTCCTCACTAAACATCAGCTTTTTGCCTGGTTAAGTGATTTGATCAGAATAGACACACTGAAGTTCAACAAATATTTGATCAGCTTGAAAATAAGGCTGTGAATAAATTACAGACATTATACAAATTAATGTTGTCACATCATTGAAAGCAAATCTGCAACAGTAACTTTAGAGACTCAAAAAGATGGAGAAAAGAAAAGTTCCTGGGCTAAACTCAAATAATATAATGTCCATGGTTAAGCCAAAAGGATGATAGAGCCAACTCCAGGTAACACAGTTTTAAATAACTCATTACTTGACAGTGAAGTCTCCATTCTGCTTTAATTCCAGGTAGTCAAACAAATTTGTGTTAATTCTTCCATTCCTCCACTTTAAAACTCAAAACAAGGAAAAATTAACATGTTTTAAGACACAATCACATCTGTATTCCAAAATTGTTCCTTTAGAAAGTTAAAGAATTAAGTAGGGATGATACTTTTTAATACATTAGGACTGGTTAGCTGTGAATAACTCTTTTGGAACAGCTGTTTGAGAAAATGTTACTATACCACAATTTGTCTTTTATGAAAATGTGACTTGAAGCTATATGAAATATAATGAAAACTATTATAATCAAAATTACCTATGAAATATTAAGCTTAAATGTCATACCAGACTAAGAAGCAAAACATGCACCCATTTAAATACTGTTAAACTATGTTTTATACTAAGGATTTTAACACTTGAATGCAAATCAGGTTTGGAAGGTTAACCTGTATGGAGAAATTATTTTGTTAATATGTTAATAGCAAACTGCTTTTTCCAAAAGTGCCTCTGATCCTCAAGATAATGTAATATTTATATTGGACTTCTTTGGTAATTACTGGGCTAAACGTCTTCTCCTCTTGCACTTTAATTTAGCTTTATACCTCCAGCTTCATTAAACATCTTGTTTCACAGATATACTAATAGCTTTTCTCAATATTCCATTAAGCAAGGAGAAAAATATGAGGACATTTTATTCATAACTATCATTTACATATTAATCATATTAATATTTGATAAATGAAGTTCATATCACAGCCAAAACTCTATGTTTATAGCAATCAAAATGTAGCAGCCACAGATTTTTATTTCCTGCTCACCCCAGCACATTACACTGAGCAGCAGAAACCTATTTTTGATCATTTCTGTCCTTCCACTGGATATAATGGTCGGCACCTAGAAACTCCAATACATGGGTTTGAAGCAAAACCAATAAAGTAAATGGCTTCAAATCATTGGCTAATGTATATGTGATCCAAAATGGACCAACTAGTGTCTGTCTTTGATTGTAAACTCTACTTTTGCCAACCTAAGGAAACTGTTGAAGAGCTACATACTTCTATCTTTGTGACAAATAATCTTCTGACAAAAGAACTATAGTGCCCATGGTCAAAGGAATTGGTGATGGCCCATGGTTGCTACTTAAGACATTAGATTTATATTGCCATTGATTATTTTGTAATCGTCTTATTTTTCACCATCACTAACCTCATTTATAACTTCATTGCATATGTGCTATGTAAGTCTTCTGAAAAATTAACGCAATAATAGCAAAACTTAAGATACTTCAATTGGTCTTCCATTGCTGTATTTCACTTTATATTACACTTTCTATCACTAAATTAAACTGAAATGGCCTCAGTATGTAGCAGCAGTGTCCCTAGGAACTATTGTATTTACTCCTCCAGATGAAATTTTGTTTCAAATTCAGCTTCACAACTCATTAACAGCCTTAACCAGAAATTAATACAATGGAAAAGCTCATATCTACGTAACTTTTTCTCAGCCATACATTGTTCATTTCTACCTGTCTAGAAACACACATAAACAAACCCAGGGGTAAGAAGCTAAATGGCTTAAAACAACTGTCCATAAACTGTTGGGAGAACCAAGATAAAACAGAAGCACTCCTGGCTCACTCCTTTACTGGTTTTTCTTTTTCTCTCTTAAAGCAATGCTTATTATTATTCTCTGTGCCCCAGCAACACAACAAATCTTTGAAAGACTCTTAGGGAGATCATCTTCCCTCTAATCTTCCTTTCACACTTTTACTGTGAAAAAAGCCTCGGTCACATGAAGCCAGTAAGTTGGAGAACACATCAATTTTCATTCTACAAAGAGATCAGTGTAGTTGCTTCACTGCATCACTTGTTTTATGAGCTTCACTGTTTATGTCTCTTTACAAGTTTAAAGTGTTGTACATACCAGCCAAAACTTTCTCTCATTTCTCAAACCCTATGGCACCAATCTCTCTTCACCTTCTGTCCTATCATTTGTACCACCTCCATCCTAACTCAAGCTTAAGTGTAGTCATCACTTAAATTTACACTAGAGAAAGAAGGAAGTCAGTCTCTCAGAGGACTTATTTTTTTGTGGCTAGTTAGTTTGTAATAAAAAGCTCCTAGAAGTCCCACAAAAACTGGATTGGATCAGCGGAAAGTATTCAGTGCTTCAAATCTGACAGCCAGAGCATCCTGGTATAACAAAAGGATCCCCATGAACTGAGCAGCAGTGCTTTTGGCTGACTCACTACAATAACCCAATTTGGAAGCTGGGTAATTTATCAGTATTAGAGGCCACATTTGCAGAAGCTCCAACCTGTAAATTTACGGCTTCATCATAACATCGGTTTTGTTGACATTTTTAGTAAGCTACAATGATAATCAGTATACCAGAAATAACATATCAGAAAATCCCCTCAGAGCCCAGGAAGATTAATGAAAAGTACCACACTTACACAAAAAGATGCAAAAATATGTTTCAAAATACTTCTTGAGGAATGCCAGTCTTAAAAAAAAAAAATGAAGCCTTACATCAAAAGGCAATCAGTAGGCTGGAGCTTTTAGCTAGTCTGAACATAAGGAGAAATGTGCCAGTACTAAGAAATTGCAGCATGTTGGTCTCAGACATAGTCCCATTTCTCTTTATAACTCCAGAGCTAAAAAGCCCCTAGAGCTGAACAGATATGCCTGAAAGATGATGCACAGAATTGCCAGCAGGATTTTTTTCTACATGTTGCTAAATGTATGCTGCACAAAATTGTCATTAAGGGCTAGCTTATTACATCTTACAGGTCTACAAATCTCCTTGAATTAAATATTCATGAGTCTTGCTTGGAATACTGAATCCTGTGGTATTTTATGAGAAACAACAGAAACTAGCTTTTTCAACTCTGTATTCTAGTATATTAAATATAAAATTTTAAGTTTCAATCATATTAAATTCATCATTAGCCATTGACATGAAAATAGCGAAGACATATTTCACATCCTTATTTTCAAAAGGAAACATTCATACAACATGGGAGTTAAGTCCCACCAGTAGAACTCAGCATGCGCTCTGCAGTGCTTTCACTTGGCAAGTAGCAAGCTGATGCACTCAGAGATGAAAAGCAAAGTGGGGAAAAAATGTATATTGAAAAAAAATCAGCATGTACTTTCTCTTTCAAGTCTCCTACAACACTAATACAACTTAAAACTGCATTTTAGGAGACTAATTTGGATAATGAGCAGGGAAAAATCCTCATCTAAGAAGAAAAAACATATCACGCCAAATGAGAAAACGAAGAGATCCCTCCCACTCTTTGTGTGAAATAAATCCTTGTAGTTCTGACTTAGGAACAAACAAGTCAGTGTCTCTGGGTAAGAACAGGTTAAGTTGAATAGGATAGCTATTTGCTGAGCACTGTAAGCAAAGGGAAAATAAATATAGGTTGTATTTTAAGAACACTACTCAAAAAATTCCAGCTACTGTGAAATTAATTGCTATCCTTCTTGGGAAGGATAACTTTTCCATTAAAAGCAGTGGTTCTGATGTAAGTTGTTAATACTGCCTTGTAACCAAACAATAGCTCCTGCCACATCAGATTTTTCTGCCTCTTCTACAGAGCATGACCACACTAACACCCATCAGACATGCAACACAAAATCTCTGGTTTGAATACTGGGATTGAGCAACTGCCACAAAGAGCCTGTTCCAACTTCTCTGCTGCTGGCAGGGAGCTTTCATTCTGTTACTGGCAGAAGGGTTAGAGTCAGACTTTCTCCTCCCTTCCCTTTTCTTAAATGTTTCTTCTTTAATTATACCAAACGTTTAAATGTTAATGTAGCTGTGCTTCGAGCAGGCAAGCAGCTGAAGGGCCAAAGAATTTGGGGAGGGGGTAAGTGACAATTACCATTTGCCAAAACAAATGTCATTAGGTTTAGCTGCTATTTAATAGTTTAACATTTTAACAAGGGAGAATAGGAGTAGTTAAGCACAACTTTTCCATAAACAAATATACAAGGTATTTAAAAAACAAAATTACATTTCTTAAGAAAGAGAACTGCAACTCATAGCGCCACACCACCAGCATCCATCAAGTGAATTGAAATGTCTGATGTGCAGTCACTGGGAAATTCTGGGAGAAGAAAGCAGACAAACCTGAGCCAGTTTAGGAGAAACTTCTTTCAAATCTGATTTCCTTCCCATGCATCCTTTTTCTTAATATCATAGAAAGACAACAGTCCTTTCCTTAACCTCCTGAACATAAAACATAACCAAGAATGCCATAGGAAAAAAATACCATCACTGACTCAAGCAAGACTCTGTGATGATATTTGGAATACAGTATAAAATCTCTTCCAACCTGCGAGATAAAGCGAGTTTATCACTTCGATACAAATGTTACTAAAATGCTGAGATAATGAAGAGCATGCTAGAATCATTTCTGAGCTGATAAATTAGAACTCTGTGAAGCTCAATCCTACTTGTGAAACAACTTCAATAGAATCCTTCAAAAACTTTATTAAAGCAGAGTGAGCTGTACAGAGATAACAACAAAGTGATCAAGCTCATCAGTCATCGATCCAGCAGGTACTCCAGAAAGAATTAGAGAGCCATGTGGAACTACATCTCTCTTGAAACCAAGAACAGTAAGTACCATGCTCATTTTATGAGCTGCCTTGTAAAAACCTTTTCTCCTGTATAGTACATCCTCAACAGAAGGAGAACATGACTTTTATAAACCAAAATCGTTCAATAAGCTAATTGTTGAAATTAAATTCTAAATCTGGGACAAAAAATAGGAATCCTAGCAGATGGGGAGTCAGTGGTACTAATTTTGGCAGAAAGATCTAGAAATTCAGTTCAAGTGGAAATCAAAGACATCTTAGGTAAGCTGAGCTATAACAATGATTGCAGTGAAAGTTGAGGGAGACTATTAGGTGAAGTACCATTCTGCATTTACCAAAATACTAAAATAGGTGGATCAAAGTTTTACTTGCATTACATAGAGGACACTTAGGCTATTAGGCTTTTGAGCACATTTTCTCCTCAGCTGAACATGTGTATTTGTGCTTTTGAAATGTGTGAAATTGGGAAAAGCTCAGGAAAAAAAGGGTTTCAAAAGGGGTAGCAGCTCAGGTCCTGACAACTGTTTATAACTGTTGCAAACAGACGTATTACAGAATAA
The DNA here is from genome assembly GCA_013400575.1 of Peucedramus taeniatus. Lineage (NCBI taxonomy): Eukaryota > Metazoa > Chordata > Aves > Passeriformes > Fringillidae > Peucedramus > Peucedramus taeniatus. The sequence goes on along the minus strand of WBNO01021194.1, from coordinate 48,767 downwards.
TATGCTCCAAGAAGGTATTACAAAGGATCTAAAGCTTTAGACTCCCCCTCACAACTGGGGGTAAAAGAGAAAGACCATTAAAAAAACAAAATCACTCTAGGACACTAAAACCTAATTAGTGCACAAGAGTGGTGTACAAAGGGAACAACAGTCAGCTGTTCATTAGGAACAGAAGGAAAGCAATTTTGTCTTCGGGGTGGCATAAGAATACTTAATGGTGTTTAACTCCCTGCATCCCTCCTCCCCAGCACCCTTTGTACAGGAGAGAATAGGTCACACGGTGGTGTTCAACAACCAGTATTGTTCCCTAACCACTTCTATTCCAGCACCTGGGGATCACACCCATGCGCGTTTATGTAAGCGCAATCTTGCAGAAGAGAACTGTGAGCATGTGTGACTGCAGTCAGAAATGCAAGAGAGCAGTCAAAAGCTGCCTGCAGGTGACTAGGACATTGCCCTAACAGTCACTAAAGAAACTCCCCTTTATGAATAGATGCCAAGATTTTCATATCTCAAAACCACTTCTTTCATCTCAAGAAAAAAAGAGGTTTAGTAATTTACCCCTAAGCTAATAACTGAATCTTAAATAGTGAGCAATATCACTACTTGAATTAAAAATTTACTGTTATTCAAAATTCCCCTCCAGTACAAGGCAGTTCTCACAGTATAAAGCCATTAGCTAGACAGCTAAACGTATCTTTTTCCTAAAACCAGCAAAACTCTACTTTACTTCTTTAATAGTTGTAGGCTTTTTTAAGCAAACAAGATGTGTACAAGCAGAGCAGTATGCCCAGTTAAAATCAAGCTGGAATATCTATTCCAGTAAAAAATATTATCAAAAAACTTTGCTTTCTGCATGATCAAAATTTTAATAATTTTTTTCCCCTCCATTTTTTTCCTGGCCAGTCACCATTAATATTCCTAAGAAATTAATTCATATATATTTGCAGTGAGCTACTGTGAAGTTTCAGAAGTAATGGAATAACACCCACCAAATTTGATAGAGGACAGAATCCTACTTCTTTTGAAGGCCTAGGACAATATGCAAGCAAATGTCATGGAAACAGAAGCTCTCTCCATAGTAACACCATTTGTGGTACTGTAGCTAACCACTTAAAGATGCTCCAAGACAAGGTATTAGCTTAAACCCAGTTTTCATTTCATTTAGTATTTGTTCCATAACATTCCATATGTCTATCAGCCATAAAGATTTATTGAAAACATTAATAGTTCACAAGAATGCAGTATCAAAGTCAAATATAAATATAAGGGCAAAATAATTAACTGTGATAAAGCAAGTCTGAGTAATGCTGTCTTTTGGGAAAAAAGCCAAGAGACTGATGGCACTGTAAAGAATAATTATATTACAGCTGGTTTCTACTACAGTCTCTGACTCCATGCAACAATTGCCAGATGTGCAATAGCATCTTACATGAAACACATAGAAGGAACTACAGAGTAAGACAAATAAAAATAAAAGTAAAATAAATTTTAAAAATATATAACAATATATAATTACACGTAAGCAACCCTCGTTACCTGCTGCTATACAAAAATTAAAATTTTTTATCAACCAACCCAGCAACCAAAACTCTCAAAACCAGCTGAACAAAGACTCTGACTAGCATTGTAGCTACTCTCCATGGAGATGGACCAGNTAGTGCATAGCAATCAGAGCCATGGGAATGATTTTCAATGAAAATTTATTTGACAAATTCAGTCCTGTTTGTGAACTATCTGTATGCAGTTCATGACTCTGACTAAAAAAAAAAAAAATCCTGATTAATTTTGTGGCAATGTTTGTTGGCCCATTTTCTGATCTGATGACCAATGCAAAGTTTCACTTCTCTGACTGTTACTAGATACAAGGCATGTGGTACTACATGTCCCTTCCATCCAGAAACTGAAAAGGGTCAGTAGTGCAAATGGGTACAAAAATACATTACCTCTGACATTTCTGCAAGTAAAATACCAGGTCTTGCAAGCATAGAAAATAGAGCTTATCCTGCAAAATTTTTTTAAAATGTCACAAATAAACACAAAAATAATTTATCTGGTTGTTCATATGCAAATTATGAAAAGCTACACTTGTTCTTTACTGGTTCAAGTACTTTAATGAAATATAAAGTTTAAACTGAATCCAGTAACAATGAAAAGCATCATGACTGTAATACTTAAGACGTCGGAAAATAAATTTTAAAATAACTTTACCAGTCTTTGTACATTGAAGTAATCCCATGCTTTATACATATTTTAGAGAGTAGAGCTGATTCTACTCAAAAAATCAAACATATTCTTCCAAAAGCATGCTAAAAAAAAAAAATGCTCTGAAGGTTTTCAAAATATCCAATATATCTAATATGGTTCACTACATACATGTTTGTCTTACAGAAAAATCTGTATTACTTAAAACTCATACCTTTAAAAATATTCTGTAAATAACAAACAAAGAAATAATGCTTTTTTTCTACTGGCCTTTGTCTACTGGCCTTGGAGCCAGCTCTGTTAGAAGAGCAGGAGGAAGGAACCCCAAAAATCAAATATGAATTTGCTTTGCTTGATGTTAGTTGATGGTAAGACTGCTGCAAAGGAATATGCTGCCTAAAAACTAGCAAATACTGACCTCTGCCAGTCTCTTCTTCAACTAAAGCTACATTTTTCCTCACCATCATCTGCATCAGACAAGTTGCAGAACAGATTTAAGTAGGAAACTGGAATTTTACATTTTATACTTGAAGTCAAAAGGAACAACTTTGAAACTCTTATTTTGTTAACCACATTGCTAACTTCTTTTTCACCTGTTTTAAGTTCTGAGCACTAAGAGCACTGGATCCTGTGATCAACTTACATTGGTTAAACAGTTGTTTCCAGAACTATTTAGTATTATCCTTTATTCTTCTGGTTCCTTTTTCTCATTACCAGCAGAACAAGCCATATTTTCCCTTAAAAATGGCAACATCAATTCACTGTCTGACAAGTCCCAAAGATACACATTTCAATTGCTCTCATAAGTTGAAAGTTCTCTAGAGAATCTTATGTTGCTTAAAACATGTTTTGTTTCAGTGGTTGGATGAATATACAGATGCAAGATCTCCCTGGGATGTCTAGTGATCACTGTTTGGAAACAAGCAACCTACTGTTTGTCAGTTCAAACTTGTCAAAACTTTCAGACAGGATGTAACAAGTGTACTAACTGGCTTTTAAAGAACAATTCAAAGCACACAGAATATCTGCATTTTGGAAATCTGAGAAAATTTCCAGCTAAGACTTCTAATCATTTTCCCCTTTTGGAACAAACCAGGAGACATATCATAGTTGTACATTCCCCTATTTCAGTGGAAAGCTTCTAGAGTAATGTGGAAAAAAATGGATTTCATTTCAGAAACACAACTAGCGGCATAAAAAGAAAGTAAGCTTTTGCTTTAGGAATATTTGCACTTATTATATAGGAAACCTTCATCAGGTTTCTGATCTCTGACTTGTATAATCAAGGCATGAAGTCCAGCACTGCCCTTCTACCTCTGTATTTAACAAGACCTGGTATGATACAATCACATCTAAATTATTCACCACACACCTCAGTGGAAGACAATGAAATTTTCGTAGAAGCAATTTATAGCTTTCATATCAAGCTCAAGACTTTCCTTTTTAATCATGTTAATGGGCTTGGTTTCCTATTTTTGTAATATCAAAGGCTAGGAGAGCTGATGAAAGGAACAGAAAGTACAATTACAACTGAAACTAAAGTTACTGTCAGTCAAAAGGAGACTGAATTATCACACAGTGTTCTGCTGTACCTCTTCAGTAGAGAATACTATTCCACAGGCACCTCTGAGCCTTGCAGAGTATTGTTCTGTACAGTATCGTGAACATGATTATTTTAAATGTGCAATCACGAATATGCACAGTTACCTTCAAAGATTTATCTAATAATACATGCTAGCACCTAAGAAAAATATTCTTATAATTAAAAAAATCAGTTACCCTTTGGTGATATTTATCATGCGTTTTCAAAATTGCTGTTTATAAGAACAGTGACCCAGTAAAGACTTCAAATTACAAATAACAGGGTAATGTAGAATAAATCATTCTGCTTTTAAAGAAAGTGTCTTTAAATGTTTTGATCATCCAGATACCACAATGTAAATGCTGATACTCCTCAGAAAATCATCCTGTTTTGTCACATCTCAGGTATATACATCATTTTTCTGAAATGCTAGGCTACTGCTTACACTAAATAGCAGGATGGAGATCTAGCTAAATATTCTGTTTATCCTGATACCACTATTTTTGTTTTACTGCTGTGCTCCTGCCTAATAAAGAATACGAACATTTTATGAAGAATTTTCATGAAAACTTGAAAGGTTTGTTGGCTGTCTTATTCTGCCGTGTACAAAAAACAGATCTGGGAGGAAAAAATTACAACCTAGTTCTTCCAGATACTTTGCTAAATCTTTTCAGTTTGATAGAAAGAGTACAGAGGGATCATAAATGAAGTACTCTGTTGATGGATATCTATTCTGGGATCTGAAGAAAAGAGAGTGTTGACAAAATACCTTCTACTATATTGTCCAGTTTCCAAATCATTCCTGATCTACCAACTTCTTAGCCCTGGAGAGATTGCTGTAAATTTCAGGATGAGTCGGAACACTGCCATGAAGACAAGTGACCACTTCATTAATCTAATCAAGAGCTGAATCAGATGATTCAGTAAAGAGTTCTCATTGATTCAAATCAAAAACTCTCTTACATTTCCCTATGCAGCTATAAAACAGATATTTTTTTCCCAAAACTGATCCACAACACATATAAATCAATGTAATTTTTGGAATACAGACCTACTCATTTAAAAAGGTATGTTTTGCAGAAGCTGAACCATTGTGTTGGTATTCTCACCTGAAATCCCATTTACAGTATATATTCCTAATATTTACCAATTTGTTTTAGTTAGAAAGTACATGCAACCATAGTTAGAAGCATGACAGCAAGTGCACTCCACAAGTTCCCTGACAGCTGGCTTTGAGACAAAGAAACTAAGCAAAAACCATTTCTGAAAGCCTTTATGATTGATGATTCTACAACTTTATTTTTCCAACATTTAAAACAGAAGCAGGCAGAGAAAGTGTTTTTTTTCTTTTCCTAAACAGTATATGAAGAGACACCACTACATTAATGTCAACTGACAATCCCAAGGATGACTAGTACACATAATGTAGGAAAGATCTTTCCTACTGCCACTGGCAGGCAGAATGATTAAACTGCACAACAGAAGTTCAAGAAGCCATTTAGGTAGCACCCTTAACTGCAGTTCACTGCCTGAGAAATCAGAGAATGTCAGGCAGTACAGGTTATTAGCAAGCAAATGAGACAACACACCAATTAAGACCAACACTCTCCTTAGGTAATCAGATTCAAGGCGCTGACATCTATTCAGGCTGACACAGGAAGAAAGTCAGGTTAAACAATTCTGGCAAATAGCAAATATGCTTGCATTTCAATCTGATTGTACTTGAGGACCAAGAACAGAAAGTTAAACACGAAAAACTTTTGCTACACCCCCACCTTACAATATTTAGAGCTAAATATTATTCATGAAGTTAAAGAGGGAAATGTAGATATTTTCTGGGGTGTGAGTTTATCTCAGGTTCTTGGAAAGTAAGTGGAAATCATAAAAATCTGCAACATTCAAAAATCATAGTACTTGTATCTAGGAGTCTAACAATTTAATTAAATAAGGTGTAATTAATTTAATAAAACCTTACTTACTAGTGTTTGGGTTAGCATTTCGTAATTTTCTAGTTTTCTGATTTGAAAAAAAAAGTAGAAAACAAGTCATCCCAAGTGAGCAAAGGCAAACTTGAATTGGTATAAAGTTTTACTTGTATAGTCACAGGAAACTCCCCAAAGGAATATTGTGTATTGCTAATATATTTGGGTATGTTTTTAAAGGATAGGAAAAAATGGTGTATTTGAGATAGGAATAGCTACTTAAGAGATGTATTGCAAGGAACATTGCCATGGAAATTGAATATAACAACTATTCCTAGGCAGAAAAGAGTTGCAAAGCTCAGTGGCATTTCAGGAGATTGACAGCAAGTTCTCCGATAAAGGAAAAACTACAACTGCACAAAATATGCACACTGATATGACAACAGCATCCCCTGACTAGCAACAGATTCAGTCAGGAACATTACTTTTACAGAAGAAATCACATTTACCAAAGAGATACTCTAAAGATAAAAGGTTTTAGTAACGTGGATCAACACAAAAGACTGATGAAAACTATTCTCTCCAGATTCTCCTTTGTTCTGCTGCAAACTCTAGGGGGAAAAAAAAATCAGGTGGTCTTAGCATCTGTGTTAACAAACCAAAGTGCTGATGTCTTCTCCCAGTGATAGGATGTGTGGGAACAGTTCAAAGTTGTGCCAGGGAGTTTTAAACTGGACATCAGGATGTATTTCTGTACTTGAGAGTATGATGAAACAGGCTTCCTAGAGAGGTGGTCAATGCTGCAGAGCTGTAAGTGTTTAAGAGGCATTTGGTCAATGTGCTTAATAACATGCTTAATGTTATTCATATGGTCAGTGCCTGACCACTTCAGGGCTCAACAGCCCTGAAGTGTTCAGGCAGTTGGACCACATGATCGCTCTAGGTCTCTTCCAACTGAAATAGGCTGCTCCATTCTATTCTATTCCATTGCCTCCAAATCTTACATGAATCACTACAAAAATAGAAAACTAAATCCAGAAACATGTATTTGTTAGAAGCAAAAATCTATGCTATTATATGATTCTTCCTAAGCTTTTATATATCAGCTTTGCTATTGAGAGTATATTTGTATATCTGAGTCTGCCTGAAGCCATTACTTGCTATTGCACCAGAAATACGTAACAATAATTGTTACCCCATCACTGATAAACAGGATGTCTGAGCTTCAGAAATGAGCCAGCAAGTGACTATGCCTATGATTAAAGATTTACACACCATTTGATAAAATATATACTGTGGAAGAAAAGGCTTTCCAATTATATAGGATTATTTACGACAAACTGGCACTGCTTAATGAAACAAATCATGGAGATATTTTATTTGGTGGTATCTTCTGGAGATATTTAATTCAGTTTTAACTTCAGTGATTTTGGAAGAACTTTCACAATGACGGAAAATAACACAGCCTATTATACAATGGGAATAGCACAAATAATTAACAGGCAACCAAGCATTTCAGATCACCACTAAGTCTGCCAAGGGAAAGGAAGATATAGTAATAACTCATGCAATGTTATTCAGTTATAAAACCCCATTCATTATTCTTTCATTTTAAAGGCTAAGTTTTCTATTAGTATTCAGTATGGGGAGTTATGCATTAAATAATTCAGCTGTTCTTTAAAATAACATTTATCTTAGAAGAACAGAGCCCAGCAGCTGCCCTTCGTACTTCCCTCTAAAAATCCCAATTCCACACAACTGGACTTTATTCCTCATCCAAAATAAGAGCATGGAGAAGTACCAAACAGAAATCAGCCTGAGCCAATGCAAAAATGTAACAGAGCTCAGGAGGCAAACAAATACCAGAAGATTTTAAATTGTGATACAAGCCTTCCACAGATGATCAAAAGCTGTCCTTAAGCCTTCCTAACTGATGGCCAGTGAGTCTTCACTTAGTTGGCTAAAGTAAGAAAATAATTCCTACATCCTTTCCCGAAGCAAAGGAAAAGTAATAGTTTTAGTCAGCAAGAAAGCTGGTTATTAGGAGATTACTAGCATAAAAATTAGACGGTTTGAGATATTTAGCAAAAGCAAGATTTACAAGGTAGACATGAAAAGTAATTGCACTGTTGAGTGGGCAGAGGCCAGAGACCAATTCTTCCATCAGAAGAGGCCATTTCTGAAATTTTCATTAAAAACATACAGGCTGGTAACCTGCAAGTGTTCTAAAAAACAAATGTAAGAAGTTTGCTGTTTTGAAGCAACATTTCAAAAAAAAAAAAGGACTGAAAAATTCCAATCTTTGTACAAGCATTCGGAACCTGTAAATAAGGCATGTGGCTTTCATCTTTAAACTAACTTGCTCATTGTATGGGGCATGATCCCAGGGTGAGATAGCTGTCCATGAAGTTTCCTGCTGCTCTGTTTTACTCCTACTTAGCACTTACCTCCTGCTCTGCCCACCTGTTACAGGCAGAGGAATCAGGAACTTGATCAGATGGAATAGAGCTGATTTAGGCATATGGGAGATACAGTGATAGGATCTTACATGGATAGACAATGACATAAGGAAAAGAAGTGTCAGGGAGAAGCAACAGAGAAGGGAAATCAAAAGGAACGAGGAAACAGGCTACTGGATAAAGAGAATGCATGAAGAGAAGGAGAGTAAAGGAAAAGAGCACAAAGGGAAGAAGAGAAGCAATAGCAAGAAGACAATTGTCTCTTGCAATGGAGTTGTTAAGAATATATATGTTAATGCAGGAATTCCTTAAGAACCATTCATCACATCAAGCTACTTACAAAGCATTCTTAAATCATAAATGAGGCAAAAACATCCATCACGTCCACTGAACATGCTCTTCCCATGATCTGTGAAAGCTTTCACACTGAGAAGGGAGGAAATCAGGAGATGGGATGCCTCAGCCTTTCAACTGCCACTGTGAAATAAAAGCCTTTGTATACCCCAAGCAATAACCAATATAAGTAACTCAAGTAACTGATGAATTCGGAATAATAATGCTCAGTTAGTCTGATCTTATAAAATAACCAACAAGCAGAAAAAAATCTTCTTACTCCTTAATGTTATTTCTACCATCATGAGTCACAGTGCAAAATAATTTCTGCTTCAGTACAAGAACTTTGCTATTCATAAGAATTTAGATAGGAATACTAACAGAAGAAAACAAACCCTCTTACATCTAACTGAAACCCTAGATTCAGTAGTAAAACTTTTTCACAAATCCCTTTTCATTAAAGCATACCAATTTCTCAAAACTGGACTAATACTGAGGCGCTTGATGCCAAATCTCTCCAAACCAAAGAGAAAAGTGAGAAAACCAAGAGCTCTTAAAGGCTAAAAGCATATTCACAGTTAATTTTGGATATTTTGAGATTTATTGCAAATCAGAATTAAACCAAACTTCAAAACAATGAAACATTCTTTCTCCTTCCCATATTGACTCCCACTTGCTGCCTGCAGCTAGTGGGGAATATCCATATACTCTGGTTGCCTTTGTCTAAGACCAGACAACAAGAGGAACACCTCTGAGTAAACCAGGGCAGAGGGGAAGGGAAACTCAGAAAAGACTTTCAAACAGTATGAACTAATAAGCTTAACATTCCTTGTAATAAATAGTTAATGTCTGCTTTCTTCTTCACCTATCAAAAATATGCTGTGGGTAATTTTCCCCAAAGAATTTTCTGTCAGTACATGTTGACATTCTGTTTATCTTCCTCTGCTGCCACTTCATTCTTCTTTGTGATTTTGATTCAATTCCTGTCTACATTTGTGTACTCCTTAAAACACACACTGGATTTCAGGAGCTCCCAAAAGATGTTCTTGAATTTCCCTGATCTTCTAAAACTCAGCATCATTTCTGTTTACCCTTTTTTTCTGGAAGATCAATAATGTCAACAAATATGGTTCTTAATTTTCTTCTGGATATGTCATGATCTCTTCACTTGAGACAAACAGGTTTTATAAAGGTCTCTAATACTCACAATAACCAAAGTCCAGGGCTTTACACCCCAATCAGCAACAGGAGGTTGCTGTTTTCTCTCTGAAAAGACCTAATACATCATGATTCAACTACAACACAAAAATTATTTCAGTTAGTATTCTCAAGGGGTCATTTATGCATTGTTATACTGTTGCTCTTGCATTGTTGCCTGTTTATTTATTCCCTCTGTATCACATAACAAAAAAAAAGCCATCTCTATCAGCTTCATCCTTTTCAGTTATTCAGCTTTAAGGCTTCTTTCCCAAGTAACAGGTCTACAACAATATTTTCACTCTAAATATATTACTGGAGTGGAAAACCAGCACAATTACTTATACTTTCTCAACTAAGAAATTCACTGAGAAAACAGAGAAAATCAGCTTAATAACGAAAGCAACAAAATTACATTCCATAAACGCAGAAACAATATTAAAATTTGAACATTAAATTAAACAAATACATTGAAGGTGAATAACCTTTGTAAGCATTTATAAAGGAAAATTGTTTTAGTTGGGTTATAAATTTTTTAGTGTGCTAAGTCAGAAAACACAAGTTCTAGAAACCAAACATATCAGATATTGATTTCCTGTAACAGTGACTAAGAGATACATTCTTCAGTAAGTTCATTTCAACTAGAAAAGCTAATTTCAAATTTAGCTGTAGTAACTCTGCTTAGCTTAACCTCTAATTTTCAGGGAAGTGCTTCTGAGAAACTTTTACAATTGCTTTGGATTCTAACTCTATTCTGAGATATCATTAGGATTTCTTATGAAAGTGTGAACTTTCTTTACCCTAGTAGATCTGCTTTAAATTGGAAACAGCTATGTATTAAAAAAAAAAAAAGAAAAAAAAAAAAGTGGCCTAATTGCTTAGTTAGCTGATGTAGAACTTGAAATAGAGAGGTTTATCTTATTTCCAGATGGGAGTGTCATCACCTCTTGCTAAGATTTACAGTATAGGAAGTAGACCAGGAAAAAAATGTTTCTACTGGAAAGTATACACATGTACTTTCCATGAGTAACTGGAAGGGTAGAAATACCTGTCAAATTTGAAATAATTGAAAACAATTCCTTGCTTGATTCAGTCAACAGACTGGAGGGAAGGGATGCCATCCAGAAGGACCCTGACAGGCTTGAGGCGGCCCTGTGCAAACATCCAAGTTCAACAAGGCCAAATGCAAGGTCTTGCACCTGGGTCAGGGCAATCCCAAGCACAAACACAGACTGGATGGAGAATGGATCAAGACTTTCCCCTGGGGAGAAAGATTTGGGGGTGTTTGTAGACGAAAAGCTCAGCATAAGCTGGCAGTGTGCACTTGCAGCCCAGAAAGCCAATTATACCCTGAACTGCATCACAGGAAGTGAGGGCAGCAGGGCAAGGGAGGGGATTCTGCCCCTCTGCTTTCATGAGACCCCACCTGGTGTGCTGTGTCCAGCTCTGTGACCCTCAGCATAACAAAGACACAGACCTACTAGAACAAGCCCAGAGAAGGGCCACTGAGATGATCACAGGGCTGGAGCACCTCTCCTACAAAGGCAGTTTGTAGTTGATGGAGTTGGGGATGTTTCATCTGCAGAAGAGAAGGCTCCAGAGAGACCTTAGAGCAGCCTTCCAATATCTAAGACGGGCCTACAAAAACAGATGGAGAGGGACTTTTGACAAGGGCATGTATTGACAGGACAAGAGAGAAAGGATTCAAATTGAAAGGTTTAGAGTAGATATTCAGAAGAAATTCTCTATTATGAGGGCAGTCAGGCACTGAAACAGGTTGTTCAGAGAAGCTCATCCCCGGATGAGCTCATCTCTGAAGTGCTCAAGGCCAGGCTGAATGGGGTAAAAGGTGTCCCTTACCATCCCTCTGGCAGGAGACTTGAATTAGATGATCTCTACAGTCCCTTCCATTTCAAACCATCCTATGATTTACAAGCTAACAAAAAAGTCAAGATGGATGATGCTACAGTCATGATCTATGCCAATATACAGAACACACTGCAGTGTATCTACTGTATCTGATGCAACAGGAGGAGTTATAGGATGGATGAGGGAACCACTTGCATTATTTTTTCTGGTTGTCTGCAGTACTTCTGGTAACTTCTCCCCAGGCCACTCATATACCTTTACACTGGCAGACATAGCTCAAGAATTTATCATGCTTCAATTGCACTAAAACAACATGAGTCACAAATTTTAATTAACATTTAAGGTGTGAACATCCTTAAAAAAGCAAAATAACATAAGAATTCAAATCAATGGTTGAAAGACTCGTGGAATTCATGCAGTCATAGAAAACTCTTCATTACTTAACAGCACTCATCCATAGTACATACTCTAAAAAAACATGAGATGATTCCTGAAAACTACCACTGCTGATTAGTAAGAAATCACACATCCTGACCAAAACAAAGATTAGCTAGCTAGTAGTTGGATGAGTGGGGATGAAGAGCGAGAATTTCATCTGGAACTAAAGGGAGAAAAATCCATTCTTTATGCTACTTACTCCTGTAGGCTGAAATATCAGTCCATCCACTTCATGGCTAACTTCTCTGGCAAAGTTTCCTTCGAGGAGCTGTAGAACAAAAGAGAAAGAAATCCTTTTTCCATAGAGAAATGCACATCAAAGTGGGTAGTAGTGGATTATATGCTACTACTGCAATCATTTGCCAGTAAACAGCTTATTTATGGTTTAAAGTTAGAGCTTGGGAAATGTCAACGTCAAAAAAGTAGCAGTTTCTAAAAAGAACACTCAAGGCTAGAAAATCCTTTGTCCAAAAAGAAATACTTAGAAACCAAGATGATTCTATATATTAGAAAATGAAGAAATATCAATTCTAATACAGGACACTACAGTCATTTGTGGGCAAATTAAAAAATCCATTTGCCATTTAAACACACAGGTAGCACTTTAGATTGAACTTATTTCCTGAAAAATACTTCAGGGCATAATTTGAAATTCATGTTTGACAGACTTCCTAAGTAGGGCATAAACCAGTAACACAGCTACATGAATGTAAAACCAACTCTTTGAATTAATTTGTATTTTAAATATTCTATTTAATGCTTTCAAAGACTGTGAATTCTTTATCGAAGTAAATATATCCATCAAGATGAATTTACCAGAGAGAAACCATGTAATTAAACAAACTACTGAAACCAGCTATTTAACAGTTATGAGAATTGATGATATACTTCCATATTAAATTCTGACTTGCCTAAGGAAAAGCAAATAACCAAGCAGAACTATAATTGACAAGTAATAGTAAAAATTAGGAGAATTACCAAAATATCTCTTTATTAATTTCAATTTGTTTTACTGTTGAGATGAAGAATCTGTCCTGAAGTTCCAGATATTTTTAGTAATATTTGAAAAAACTTTGGCATAAAAGTAACCACATTGATAAAACATAGCAAATACAGAATCAGTAAATCACAGTCAGTTTTAAAAGCATCATTTTGACCTGGTCTGCTAATTTTGTACAATTTCCTTTCTAGAGCTCAACCTAATGACCTGCTGACCAAATTATGACCAAATTATTCAAATGAAGTCAATAAAGTATGAAAGGAGCTGAGAACTAACATTTGTACCCTAGTAAGGCTGTACAAGTAAAAGCAATGCAATTTTTTGTTTCACGGATCAAAAGCCCGATGGCCAAATACTTCAATCAATAATGATTCGACATATTTCACTTAAACCTGTAACTGTTTGCACAGAATTACTTTCTGCATATTGCAGAAAGCAAAATGATTATAAAGAAAGCAAAATTATAGCAAAATTATCATTTTGCTATAAAAAGCTAGCTTTTTCTCTTACCCAGTCATTAGCATATATTTGTGCCTATATCTCCAACAACAAAGAAAGCTTTCACTATTCAACTTTTAGATACAATTTAACTAGAAAAAACACACTATGAGAGTACTCTCAAGTGGAAAAATACTTCAAGAATATTTCATTCTGAGTAAGAAACTATCCAATGAAACACAGATTTTCAGAAGAGAAAACCCATAACTGAAACTTGAAGCTGCACCTTGCTGTTATAACCTGTTGCTATCTTGAAATCTACAGCTGAAGTTAACAATGTAATGCATCTGCTACCATATGACTACATAAGATAACAATAAAATAATCCCATATTCTTTCATAAATCTATTGTTAGTCTTTGTTTTTAATAGAGCAATGAGTGCATTGGAAAAATATTTAAACACCTGTCAAAAAGTTTTAAAAATAGTGGCATTTTTAAATTTCTACACAAGCTAAGTCTTCCATGGATCACTTGCAAGTTACTTAGCAGTTCCAAAACTAATTGGACAGTCATCTGTAATAAGAGTATGCTTCAAACCCACAAAATTGCACAAGACTGATTTCATTAAATTGAGGTATCAAAAAACCTATCACTGAATAATATTAATATTAAGGAATAACAATATCTAAAAAAACAAACAAACAAAAAAACAAAACAGAAACTTCAAATTTAGTTGAGACTACTTTTTATAAATTTCTGACTAACTTAGCAAAAGGCATTAACCAAAGTGGCAAAGAGAGAAATCAATCATCTCTGTTTCTGCCTTTGTTTTTGAAGTTGTTAAAGGAATTACAATTTGAGGAGACAGTTACTTCAGTGTTGGAGCTTACATAACTGAATTATGTATTTCTTCCTAAAATAAAACTTAAGAATATAGAAACAACCTTCAAAGTTGGTGTATGGGCAAAAGCAGAAAATAATTATCATGCTGTTTGGACTGCAACTCTCTCCACTCTGGTGAACATGTAGTTTTAGAAAACTACATTAAACACTATTACAACTTGATAAATGGAGAGGAAACTATAAATTAAAATTTTCCCATTTCAGAAATACATTCTAATTCTTTTCATTCACTACTTAGGCAGAATTACAAAACATAAAGGAATCTGTTCCATCAAGATGCCACCCAGTTTCAGAGTCAAGCATTCTGTTTGGAGGTCCACAGTGTTTTCACTAAGACAGCTTCTCCCAAGGGTCAATGAGATATCAAAGACAAAAGGATTTTAAATCCAGAGCAAGCCTCAACAGATAACTACACTTCTTTGTACTCCCAGTTATTCTGCTTTCATTCTCATTAGATCAATTACATGTATTTGAATTATAACACTCCCTCTAGAAAGGAATTTTGACTAGAAAGGATTAGCAAGTGGGGAGAGGGAAAGGAGGAAGGAATGTACGTTTTCCCTGACATTATTCCCATAAAAATTTTCTTGAGAATTAAACTATGTAAAGGTTGTCTGTGAACAGCAGAATACATAGACATTGAATATTGCAGAAGGTTTGGAATGACACAGAAATGAGCAGAAAAGGAATGTTTGACATACAAGCAAGTATTTTTTACTCTAAAAAAAGTTACATTTTTTCAGTTTATGAACTTCAAATGCAAATATCATGGTTCATCTTTAAAAAAACTTTGTTCAATGTTCCACACGTTCAAATTTCTAATTAACTTGAACAGAACGGTCTCTTTTAATCGGCGCCATGATAAATGGCACACCTGCTTGACTGGGATGACTGCCATGGATCAGATAAAGTGCAATGCATCTCAATGACATTTTATAAAAGATGGGTAAATTATGCATGTGAACCAGCTCTTCTGGCATCCAATTCCATGTTGCCTCATGGCATCTATTTCCACCTGAGATCCCCTTTGTTCACTCCTTTCAGCTTCCTTCTTCCCTGTGAACACTGCAGTAAGCCATACACTCATATTACAGTTTATTATTTAAAACTTTTCCTTTCATACTTTTCAACTAAATTTAAATTTTCCCTACATCTAATAACACTTTAAGCAAAAGAATGGTATAATTGCATGGATTGAGTGGAGCTGTATGATGAGTAACAGGATTTCTCGTTGTTCCTTAACCACTGGGAAGAAGAGCAGTAAAAGAGCACTAATAACTTGCTGAAGCTGATTTTGTTAAAACCCTGAACCAGTCAGCAGTTCTTCTGTGGATAATTGAAAATTCACACTTTAGAGATCTCTCTGGATTTATACCAACAAAGAAATCACTTTGCTTCTTCAGCAGGAAGGGGAAAATATTTAGGTACATACAGATTCCATACTACGCTAGTAGGTTTTCATTAATGTTTTGGTATTTCTGAGCCAAGACACTCTATGAGTTCACAGATATTACATTATTCATAAAATAATATGTCCAGTAGGTACTACTGTGCCTTTTCCTTTCCGCCC
>WBNO01021194.1:0-32844 GCA_013400575.1 Peucedramus taeniatus | reverse complement strand
AAAAAAAAAAAAAAAAATCCTCACAGAAACACAACACAATGTGAGTTATGAGGATTCGAAAACATAATGATGACTCTGCAAAGTCATACTGACTTTCTACAAAATAATTTTACTAAGGTCCTTGCAT
Organism: Peucedramus taeniatus; assembly: GCA_013400575.1. Classification (NCBI taxonomy): domain Eukaryota; kingdom Metazoa; phylum Chordata; class Aves; order Passeriformes; family Fringillidae; genus Peucedramus; species Peucedramus taeniatus. Next base: position 32,717 of record WBNO01021194.1, on the reverse strand, counting down.
ACACATCACAATTATTGATCTCCTGTGTCACAATATGCAAATACTGCTAACCATTTTGTCTGTATTTCTGATTCAAAACTGACACTGCTTGCTAGCCTCCTGAAATACTTAGGGATACAGAAAAAAATCCCTTTGAATGTTATAATACAAGACAAATACATGTTCCTTTTCCTTGCTTTTTCAATTTCAGAACTGCTATATGCTTACTTCAAGTCAAGATAGAACAACTCTGCCTGCAGTCCCTATGGAGTTTTCCAGATCCACCTTCAAATTACCGATCATCTGGACATGTTCACTCTACAGAGAGCTGTAACAGGGAACATACTTCACTCTAAAGTATTCGTTACAAATAAACTATTAATTGAATTGCCAGTCAGCCAGAACATAAAACACCTTCATACATGGGCCTACTGTCATTCCTAACCTCACATAACCAACATCTTCATCGTCTTGTATTTCAGTCCAGCTTAAAGGACCATCCCTTTCTCCAAGGATGACAGCCCTCTTCATCAGCCTCAAAGAAATTCTCACATCCTGACAACTGTCAAGTTTTATAAACATGAGCTCATACATCTCCGTAGATAACCTACTACATAAATCTTCATAAATCCTGGTTTTGAATGGCATCAGAAATCCCACAGAATGATTTTTATGCTAAGATCAGTTAAAATAATGCAAAAATAGTCTGGCTCAGATTCATCCCAACTATCACATTTCCCAAAAATCAATCAGTCTGTATCAGGCAATGATGGAGCCATCATCCAAACTACTAACATTCTAAACTCCAGCTTTCAAACAGTATATTTTGTAAAGGAGGCCTCCTGGAAAAGAACTAAGCATGTATTTCATGGGGTATAAGCTTCCTTTTAGATGATACACAGGCTGCTCTGCAATGCTCCAAAATATTATCAAATACAGCTTAATGTCAAGTGAGGGAAGCTGGTCCTCTAAGCTACGGCTGTAGCTCCTTCCTCCTCACCAGAATCTTTCCAGTTTCCCCTGTCCTGCAGCATTATATTTCCTTTGGTTTGTTTTGTGTCTAAAAGCAGAGAAGGTATCAAGAACAGAACAGCTGCTTTCAGACTCAAAGCAAAAAAATCATCAAATAGCATGTGAGTGCACTATGTCATAGGGGAAAAAAGTTTCATGTATTATTTAAAAATTAAACCCAGAAATCTCAAACTTTCCACAAATAGAAGTTGGCTAGTTCACATTTTAACAGAAATAGAGCCCAAAACAAAGCCTTCAGAAAAGTTTTGACTTCAGTTCACTGACTGAATTACTACAAATACGTGGTAAAACTTTCAAAACAATCTTTAGTGACTCTGGGGAATTCATGGTTTTGGGAAGTAAAGGGAGCACACACCTTCTGAAATATAGATTTTAAAAAAGCAAAAAAAAAAAAAAAAACAACTAGAAATAAACACATGAAACTTAATCCACGCAGTCTTTTATCTTTTTCACATTCAGGATACCAATCCTCTCATCTAACATTACATTGCAAGTAAAACAGCTGATCTAAACAAACCTAGTGTAAATTAACAATCTAGGGGCAGGTGGATCAAAGACACATCTCTGGCAGTTCTACTGCTTCCTACCCTCCCTGCTCCAAACCAGACATAACCTGGATCACCATTTCAGACTAACTTTCAGACAGCTATGAAGATGAAACCTTCTCCTCTCACGTATATTTAAGTTCCTCTTCAAGTGATATGCTCAAGTGCCAAGTAATTTATTTAGAAAGCTCTGCAATCTCAAAGTACAGCATGCTGTGATGAACCACAATCTTCATTAAGCTGTCCAATGAAGTACTGCCTGTGCAATTAAAAAATTAATTCCTATTTCTCAGCAATTTTTTTCTACCTTCAACTTTTCTTCCTTGTTCCTCTTTTTAGACTCTGACCAAGACATAACTTAGAGGTTTTTATTTTTTAGAAACAAGGTTCACATTTCAAACATTTCACAAGGAAGCAGATGAAACTCTTCAAATATTTCAATGTGTCCTCAAAAGATATCACATAGATACCATTTTTTATCAACTGAAACGATGCCATTTAGACTAGACAGAATATTCCAGAAGAGCCACAGCAGCAAGGAAAAATGCACTCCCTGTTCTCTTCCACAGGAGTCTCCTTTCAAGGAGGTCTCTGCAAACTTGAGCACTTGCTGAAGTATTTGACCAGCCAATGGCTTATTACAACTGGCTGCTTGCCTCAAAGTGGCTCCTTCCAAGTAACTCTGAAGATCCTGAAATCACAGCCCATGGTCTCAGGAGTGTGACTTAGCACGTGGTCATAAAGTAAAGATTTCTGCTTCATTGTTAACATTTATTTCCCTCTCAAAACCACAAGTGATCTCTCATTTATATGATTTCAAGTTTTCCACCAAATGACCTATAAAAATGTTGAAAAGCAGATTTTCAATAAATTAACATGACCCGTTTTCCCCTGCATCAGTCTCATTTCCTAATCAAAATATGGATATGCTACCTTACGTCAAATAAATGCAGTAAAAACAGAATCAGTTGCAGTGTATCTGCATCAGTGTAACATCCAATTCTATAATGCATCCTCCTTCATTAGTCATTGTATTTAGCTATATTTATCTTACCAGCAATAAAAGGCAAGAAAGAAAATGCATCATAATAACTGAGAGTACAGTCAGAAAACCACAGCTTATACTAAATATTCTTAAGCTAATATCCTAAGAAAAAATCATGAAGTAACAAAGTATTTCCTGGCCCATGTCAATGATCTAAAATATGCGTAAAGGAAAAGTAGGATCAAAACCTGTAGAAAATAAATTAAAAACTGAGCTTTCTAAGAAGTAATTGCTTAAAGAAGTTTCCTATGCTAATTAGGAACCAACACATATTGAAGATAACTGTTACATTTTTAGCAAACCAGTGAAATTATCTACTTTGCCCTAACTGCATAAGGAACACAAAGTATAAACTTCTCACTTGCTCATTACTTAAAAAGAAATTTCATGCTTTTGGGCTGTAAAACTGTATGAAAATCCTTTAAAAAATTCATGCTCAAAGCTCAAATCCTAGCTTTTACACAGCCATCTATCTCAAGATGCTAATTCTAGACAAAAACAGAGAAAAGCTGCAAACATTATTTTGTCTGTATGAACACGTACATCTTGAAAGCACTCAATGTCAATCAGTAACCCAGTAACTAAACAAAAAGAGTAAAAGTAAATTCCTATGGATCACCTGTTTAACAAAATCCCCACTATTTTGAACTCTGTGTAATCTCTGGCAACAGCTGAATCATATGGTGATGAAAAATATACCAAATGACTGTGTAAAGATGCATGGGTATTTTTTTAGTTGATAAAATTTAAAAATATATACTTTTTATAAAATATTATTTTATGGAAAGCCTTTCAATTTGTTAATTTACTAGAAGCTCTGAAATCAATCATACTGAAATACTAAAAATAACCTCTTTACCAAGTTAATCATACAGAACATTTTGGCTCAAAAGACATGAAAAACACCTAATTATGGCAATAGATTTGTTCCCTATAAGAATGAAAGCAGATAATGGCAGCATTGTGAGACTGATGTTCACTAATATGATCAAGAGACTAATTATTATCCATGAATCATTTGTAGCATTCAAAACTTGATTAATGTCAGGTCAAGTTTAACATGTGATAGGCTTTATTAGTAATGCTCAGCTATCCCACAGCTTGTCAATGTACACGAATGCCATCTGTTAGGTGTAGGAATAGCCAACAGCCACAACAAAAACACATTGGCAACAACTGGTCACTGAAATACGTTTTAAGAATTCCATAAGGAATATCCTAATAATTTTAAACACATTAGACTAGAATCCAGTACTAAAGACCTGCTAAAGATAGGAAACTTGTAGCCCTAAATAAGTGAGCATGCAAGGCATGTTTCTCTTTTTTGAACGGTCAGTCAAAGGTGTGTTTAATAATACTGAATACTTCACAGACTGACCAGTTTCTAGCAACAAACATTTTTTTGCAAGAGGAATATGCATAGCTTCCTCTCTACACTCCTCCATGGATGTTTAGCAAACATTCCTGTAGAGAATACACTGTTTTACCCTTTTGAGCATCACTCATGGTATTCAAATATACATGATCCTAATGGCTCATCTAGCAAAACACTGTTAGAGGATGCTCAATCTGAAATTCATATTCCACAAAAAAACATTCACTGACAGCCTTTCATTTGTTTTAATTACAGATAATGGCAAGAAGAAATCCTTTTGTGGGAGGGTCACTTTCTAGTATTTCCCAGCACTTTGTGGGAGGTCAGCTTTACCAGGGGTCACCTCTCCCACGTACAGCCCATTATAGAAGGACAGGAAGTCACCTGGGCACTTCCACTGAACCTCCACAAGCTCTGTACTAGCAACAGTGTGAGCAGCAAGGCTGAAATAACATGAAGTGGCAACAGACAGGTGCACGCACAGAAAGGAAGGTGACCTAATTCTGGGTTTGCTCTGGCAACCTATGTACTCTCCTCTGCCTACAACTAGTTAGAAACTCAGCAGGAGCTTTGAAAGAAACACTTACTTATCGCTACAACAGCCCTCTCAGATGTATTATAAACGTGTTCTCCTTTGATGGCCCTCTTGCATTCCAAGTGGATGAAGCTGAAAGGCTGCAGATCAAGGCTGCCACTGGTACCTGCAGTCTGCCCTCTAGCTCCAAGTATTCTGTTTCTTGCTGAAAAGTGTGATGTGCAGGGCTCCCAGACTCCTTTGTGTCAAAAGTCAAATATGTAAAAGTCAAATATATAGAAGTCAAATATGCTGAAGATTTAATGCTAGTCAGAAGATCATAGCCCAAAAATAACATAATTCCAAGAACCACAACTACCGCAGAGTGTCTTCCTTAACCATTTGTCCATATAATTTCATAGTCAGTGACTGACAAGGGCCCAAACTACTAGTGACTGGTCATTAGCATTCTAATGACACCACTTTTCATTACCTTTTAGAACAGCAATTCTGCAGAAAAGTCTTCACTGGAGTCCATATATTTTTCCATGAGAGGAAGGCAATAGAAATTCCAGTTTATACTCATGTGATAGGGAATGAGAAACACCTCCAAGCAAGAAAGCCAAAGAGATTCAACCCTTCTCTCTGTAGCTTGCTTTGTGCCATAATGCACCTCTTAGGAAAAATTGTGTTGGGATGTAACCTTGGATGTTAAAGTCTAAGAACCACACTAACTTGATTTCACTACCCAGCCACACAGGAAAAAAACGCTATTGTGAACAAGAGTAAAATACATTGTGAGGGTGACAGGGAATCAAGTTTGATGGTTCTAATTTTTCTTTTAATATCCTCTTGGCTTTGCAGCTAATTCATTAACAGCACTCTTCTAATATGTTAATAACACTAGCTGTATGCCATGTTCTTTGATTATTTGAAGACATCTTAGAAAAACCTAGAGCATGCTACAGTAAGAGCCCCACTGAGCTATCACCCATGTGCTGGTTCTGAGTGAACAACTCCAAAGGTTACACACCTAATATATTCAAAACAATACCCAAGAATAACATAAGCACTATGTGTGTTAATGCTTAATTTGACAGCACATCTGCATTCCTGAATTCGAAATAAGCACGAGGCATTTCTCACTGTCACTCTCTTCTCAAAAACACAATTGAGAAACTGACATCAATTAACTACGATGTTTTCAAATGCTTCTTTCAAATAACAGAAATAAGCTCCTCCAAGAAATTTTGACTTTTCTGATAGCTTCAAAATTAGAGAAACATGGACTCCTCAAAGCTTTGTGGGAATGATTCTTCCAAACAGCAATATTTCGTATTTATTGTTCCTTATGAAGAAACAGCAACATATTTCATGGCTTGGCCATTTCATGTACTGTGCTCTTCATAGTTCTCTGTTTCAAACTGCATGGTGCCTTCATTTTCTTTCTTTTAGACATGGGGATGTTGCCCACATCGCTCTCCCCATGTTCTCCTACCTGGCAGAACACACTCATCTGAGATAACAGTCTTGCAGGAGCTGGAGGAGATTTAATAGCAAACACTTTCATCTATTTGCAAATTAGCTGCAATCTATGACATTCCTGAATGGATGAAAGATGCTTGGTAAAGTCTGTAATGTCTTCAACTGAGCAAAGCTTTCCTTACAATGATGCTTGCAAGCTCCCTAATACTCTGGGTTTGACCAAATACTACATTCAATATTTCTTCTGATGCCCAAGGAAAGAATGGCACTAGGTTGAGGACAATGGGGCTGAATGATTTTCCACTGTTACATACTTGATAAGGTTTATGTTACCCAGCCCCTGTGTAAATCTTATCTAGCCCTTGTGTAAACTGTTCCAACATAATCTCATCTCTGGTTGCCAAAATCAAGGATAGGTCTATTTTAATTAAGTCAGATAATTGAGGATTTTGTTTTATTAAGCATTTCTAATAAGACTTGTCAGCAAAGACAAACCTGTATATTCAATAATTCAGTCAGACACAAAACTGATATACAAGAACGTAATGTTTTCATACATTTACTGTTGCAATTCCTGATTCAAACTGGGCTAATATTTTATACTGGGCCTGAAGCATTGATTTTAACACAAAAATTAAGGTTTAACTTTATATTCTGGATGTTTAAAAAAATTGGATTCTTCTGCTATACAATGGCACTTGAGGGCTTTATTTGCTACAAAGCTGAAATTAAAACTGTAAAGCCATAAGAGTAAAATGCTAAGATTTTGTAATTTCTTTATTTTAAAGATTAATTTCGTACAAGGTCTGGTTTTGGGGATTTTTCTGAGCATATTACAAGAAAAGAAACAGCTAGCAGCAATGTCCTATAATCTTGCATCATAATAAATTGCTTTAAATTTCACCCCCATCTTTACCATTTTCTTTGTGCTTTTATTCATTTTATCCAAATTAGGCGCATGTCTCTTGAACGTCATTCCAATACGAGAAGGCTGATGGCTTCCCTGTGGAGCTGCATTGCCAGAAGGCAGTTTGGAAAGTGACAGGCTGTGAAGTGGCACAATGGACAAATATTAAACAGTTGCCCCTCAATTAATGAGTGGAGTGACCCACTTAGTCACCACAGCTGAGTCTTCTAACTAATTCAGAAGATATCAAATACACAATTCAATTGTCCATACTGGCATACCAATTGGTAATTAGGTCCAAACAGATTTGCATTTCCTTAGTTTGGTAATACACCATAAGACTGAAAGAAGAAATAATTGTTAAGGACACTTTTCCTACTTAGAAAGGTATATAGTATTTCCACTGCACAAAATACAGTAGAAAAAAATTACAAAAATGTTAGAATGTTCAAATCTAATGTTAAAGTGTTAAAAGCTAAGCTGAATATATCCTGATGTTTAAACTTACAATGTGCACCAAGTAGAACACTTCATCCATAAGCCTTTATTTTCCCACTAGTTTCATTGCTTTCTTTCCCACACGATAGTTTGACAAGTCAGAATTTAATTACATATTCCACATCTGAATCATTCTACATTAATTTAATTTGTACCACTAGCAATATCTAACATGGGCCACAAGTTATGAAAATAATCCTTCATGGAAATATCCAAGACTGTTTGTTTTAACTTCAGTAGATCACTTTCTGAAAAATGTGAAATGTAACTAATGTGTGAATAATTTCTTAAGCAAAAAGAAAAAAACTTCTTTCCTAACCAAAATACTACTGTGCTGAAATATTATACTTGACCTTCAACATCATAAATAGTAATAACCAAAAGCAAGTAACCTAATCCTCTTCTGTTTACTCCAGGAAACAAACACAGATTCTTCTTTGTGAATGGGTCTCCTTAAGTGACTCCAGCAAAGCAAGGAGGCTGAGAAGTTAGCTGAGTCAGTGTTTGCCCTAGCATGAGGGAACCCAAACCTAAGCAAGTAGCTGCTGCCTCCCAGTCACAAAGAGAGCAAAGGAACAGTCAAAGGCAGCTGGACACCCCACTAGCACCGGCCTACAAAGCCTCTGCTACCCTCAACCTCCCACTGACAGAAATTATGTTTACCAAATAGTGTTCACATCATTGCAGTGCTGCAGCTGACTGCATGAAATAGCTGCAGCTCAAGCACTGAATTTCAAGTGGTAGTAACCTACATTCAGCTCAAAATCTGCACTTTAGTCACCTACTTCCTCTTACAATTTACAAAGCTTTCACTTGGGCTGATCGACTGTACTTACCTTTACAATTCATGTGGTAAAATAACTTTGAACAATCAGGCTGAAGTACTACATGCTGGGATATAAGACAGCTGCCAAGTGAAGACTTCAAATTCTAGTATAAGAATAAGGTAACATCTCTGCAGCTTCTTCCCTATTTGTTTACTAAATTCCTCAGGTCAATGACTATTTGTGTTTACAGGAAGAAAAGCATTCCAAAAAGAAGATTTAAGTGAAGGTCACACCAGCACAAAAGCATCTAAGTGTGGAATAAGGCAATACTGCTTTTACACCGTTAAACTTTCCATTCTTGGGGAGATGGAACAGGACGGAAAGTGAGGAAGAAACATAAGAAATAAAGAAATAAAAACAAATAGAAACAAAATGGTAAAGGGGACATGGGTTAGAAGACAATTAAAAGGTGATGAGATGATAAATAGGGCAAAACCTTGGAATAGAACAGATGGAGTGAGGAATATCATGTAGGCCAGACACCGAAGAATGGCTGCCAACTCTAGGTCAGGAAATGCAGGATTGAAAGGTGAGCTGATTAAACTACTCCTGAAGGCATAGAAAATCAAAACAAAAATAAAAACAGAGGAAACAAGTTTTCTTGGCAATAAAAAAACCTCCAGATGGTAACATTCCCTCTCCACTGAGATGGGGATTTCAAGATCTTCAATAAATAGAGAGAGTATTTGACACTTCTGCATCTGCCGTTGTTGCCATGCAATTCTTCTGTCTTCTGTCCCATGACTGCGAAGCTTCTCCACACATTGTCTGTAGGCAACTTGGAGATATGAGACAGGGCCTTGTCATTTTCAGTCAGTTTTGGTTTAACAGCTCTCTTGGCAGACACGGATGAGCAGTGTCTGCATATTCTGCCCTTGATCAGGGTTCACTCTTTCAGGGCATGCAAATACTAGCTTACAGCTGCCTCAGCTGCCTGCAAAATACATGACCATCAGCAAAGTGTGCACTTACACATTCTCCTGCATCATCAGAAGTCCACAGCCACTTAATTTTCCAAAGCAAACCATCTCAACAGGAGCTATACCTTTATTGGTATAAACTCTAAACATTCCACCTCTCCTAACTACAACAAAACCAGTTTTAAAAAGTAAAAATAAAAATCCAAATGTCAAATAAACCAGGAGTACAAAGTAAGTCACCTGTCAGTTCACAGATTTGACTGAAAACTTTAAAGAAGATCCTAGACCATTTAATCTTGCAGCAGAGATTACCTTCTCCCTAATCCCTCCAGGACAAGCTGTCATTTTAAAACCAGATAATAGTCTAAGAACTGACAAGTCATTGACATACAGTGTGCTAACATTTGCAAAAGGTTGCTCATTTGACCTGTATCATTGTTTAACCTTTAGCCCTTTTGTTCCATTGAGAGTGATGGGCACAATTCTCCATGGGACCACAGACTGCACAGAAAGGAACTTTTTTCCTACTCCTGCTAGACAGAATTTTCACTAGACAATGGGCTTTAGTGATGACATCCAGACTGAGACTGTCCACACAAAAAAGCCTTGCAAGAGAACTGTGAATTGGTTTAAGCAAGGAAAGCCAAGAGTTGGACCATTTCCAAGAATATAATTATTTCTATGCACCTGTACTTCCCGCTCAGTATAATGAAAATAAAGTCTTGTTGAAAAGCCTACTATTCCTGTAAATACAAGGCCATGGTTCAAAGCTTAAGAGTACAAAGCATTTAAAGGACTGACCTAAAACTCAGCTTCTTCCACTGACTGCTGCAATCCTTACACTATGGGTGGGAGAATTTTACTGTATCACCTCCTTGAATTCTCATGCAAACCAATAAAGGTGAAGAAAGCAAGCTGTGCAACAAAAGTGACCAATCATGCAAGTGTAATGACAAACACTAAAAATTCAACTTTGCTCAAAAATGTCTAAAAGAACCTGGAAGTTACATTAAAAGGAAATTCCCAGCTAACGCTAAAATACTAATATGTGTTAAATTGACTATAGAAGAAAAAAACTTCAGTGATACTGCTTTCTTCATCAATATCAGAGTTCAACAAGGCAACATTTTTAGAGACTCTGAGAATACACAACCTGCTCCCCCCTGATTGTTCATTTCTTTTGTCTTACCACTAAAACTCAGTCTTACAAAAAATAAAAGTCCATCCAAACATCTTAAAATAAGACTGAAGGCAACATTATAAAGACACAGCCCTTATTTCCAAAATCCAAAACTAAATCTCAAGACACAACTACAAATGCTGCCATACTTTATAATTGCATTTTAAAAGTGCATTTCATTTCACAGTAAATTGATTTCCAGATTAGAAAAAAATCAGTCAGTACCTAACTCTGGTATTAAAGTTCCAAATCCATAACTCGAAGAACATTTTCATTAGTGGATGTATTATATAACACAGCACAAAGTTTACTGCTGTTTCAAGTAATTACTTCCACTTTTTTCACTGAAAATAACTAAGTCTACATAGAAAATACTCTTTTTTTCTGGTATAATTAAAAGTTTTAGCCACGTTTTCTGCTATTAAATATAGCACTGAGGCTCCTGGCCTTTTGAGTAATCTTCCTACAGTCCACACAATCTAACACACATTTACTGATACATTATTCTTTAAAAATGAATGGAATGGAATGTCGTAGATCATAGAAAGGAATGATGGAGGGAGGCTGTGAAAAAGAGGTCTAGAGCATTCTCTTTTGTGAGGTTCAAATTGCATCCTGAGAACGTTTCAAAAATTAAACCTTTTCAAAACAAAAATAAGATGTGATGAAGTACCTTTGATTGTTTTCTTGATTCCAAGCAAACCCCAGCTACAAAAAAAAAGTATCCCAAGCAACTCCAAATCATACACCAAAAGTTTTGATGAAACCTATTTTNGAAACAGATCCAACCCCCAACAGACAAGGTAAGGATTTTCCACTTTTTCAGTCTTGAATATGCTGGTGCAATCAGAGAGCCATCTTATCTGTGACCAAGGACTGCTACCTTCATTGATCATTGAAAAGAACAAGCCTTAGGGGTGATTTAAGAAGCCATATCTTCTCTGAGTGTAATATACTGGGAAGAAAGTAGGGAAGAAACCCAGGCCTAAAAATATCCCAGCTTTTTTGAGATCACTTAAGGGTGTAAATCTTTAAGGATCTTGTGATGGTTTTACCCCAGTCAGCAACTAAGCACCACAAAACTGCTCATTATAGTCAAGAAAGGAAGGATCCTGTTAGATCCTTTCTAAAGATGACGGGATCTTCTTGGAAAAGAAAAGAAAAATGTCTAACTGAACATAAGGAGAAGATCTACCTAAGCAGGTCCCACTTTTCATCCTTTAGGATCCATTCAGCAGCACCTGTCTCTGGAGAGGGATTGATGGATATGAGCAGACAGAGGATAGAAGGAATTCCTTGTCTTCCTGCAGACCTTGCTGTCCCATAGAGTTGGCAAACCCTCTCAAGACATTCATCATTGATGCAAGAGGAAGTCTGCTTGCTTTTTCAGCTATACTGATGAGGTATTCATCACTATGTTTGTTGCTATAGTTGCAGAGATGACTAAATAAAAATAGGATAAAGATCCTTTGGGCAAAACAATACTATTTTTAAATAGTCTTTTTTCAGAATAGGGCAATGCTTCAATAGACTGGACTATTGTTTATAGTCTATTCTGACCATATATAATGAAAAATTCACAAAGTTATGATGAATATGAAAATGCAAGCATTTTTTCATTACCCTAAGGAAGTGTTAAATGAATCATACTCATCAAGTTCACAGAAGTAATGAAATGAAAAAGGTATTTTGAGGTAAGTAAGAGCAACAATAATTCTTAGGTTATATATTGATCTCTTGAGAATATATTTTTATGAACACTATTCTTTTGAGCAGATATAGATTTAAAATCTATTTTGAACCAATAATTATTTCTTTTAAGTTTACCAACATTGCCTTAGATAAAACTCCACATCAATACTGGTACTGCTACCTAAAACTCCTTACAGTTATCATAGGGCATACAAACAATTCTCAAATATTGACATGAAACTTCTTGCTTATTGAAAACAATTATCAGATTTCAAGCCTCCTAAGAAGCTTTCTGTTGTAAGAGTAGTAAAAAGAACATACTTTACTAGGTAAGACTGATTAAAATGAGGACAAAAATACCCTAAAATGTACATTGTACATAAAGAAAAATGTGTAACCTGAACTCCAAAATGTAAAAGGCTTCAGGGTCTCTCATGACTGACACTTAAAACCTACCTCAAACCAACCAAAAAAAAACCACCAAAAATCCAAGGAAAAAACACCAAAGAAGCCATACACCAACCCCAAATATCCCAATAAATTAAAAGTGTATAGATATTCATATCTCAGAGATGCTTTTAAGGTGGTGGTAACACATTAGGGTAAAAAATTGTTGACTGAACTACATTTGAAACACAATTATCTAAAATGCAGATTGCTATGTCCTTAAAGTTTTACCTGGTACTTCAGATTTATTGATATCTTCAAAATTTGTTTTCTAAAAGCCTGAGATAAATAATTTTTTAAAAAAGTAAAACCAAACAAAACAAAACCCGAAAGAAACAAACAAACAAAAAAAAAAAAAAAAAAAAAAAAAAAAAAAAAAAAAAAAAAAAAAAAAAAAAAAAAAAAAAAAAAACAAACCACTTTTCAGAGTATCCAAAGCTGTCAGTCACAACAATTGCTGAACATTTTGGTTAGCAGAGGAACTCACTGGAAGACACAACGAAAATGCTGAGGGAAAATCTATACCTACCACAGTTTTACTGTCTCCAGTACCACAACATAAAACAACTGAAATAAAGCTTACCTTTCTGGAAGTGTAGATGTCGAAAAATGGTTTGTTTCGAACACTGAATGGTTCCTGTGCTTTGTCAATGAGACCACTTTTCATCTTTTCATGTCGTGGAAATATAATCTCTTTCTCTATACATGCAAGTCGAACATTAAAATCACAGTCTCCAACAGGCTGTCCCTGCCAAGTTACAAAAATCAGGATTAAAATCAAACACCAAATTATTTGAACAATCAAAGTTTTCCTAACACAATATTTAGAAAACTACAGATACATAGAAGTATTATCAAATTACTAATTTTTTCCCAAATATGTGGTTTTCAAGCATTTTTTCTCAGGCTACAAGAGGTTTAACCAAATCAAAGTTCACAGAAAGCTAGAAACCTTAACATGCATTCAAGCATACATTAATTAAACATCTAAATACCTTTAAAGTTAAGTAAAATAATTTAAATACTCCCTAATTATAGCTTTTATATGGCAGCTATACTTCTCCATATAGCTTTCCTCTGAAGTCATTTAGATAATTTTGTTCACAATACTTCAAATGACAAAGCAAAGAGATTTACACATTTAAGTGAACTCCTTGCTCCGAGTGCAGTATATTGATGCCTTGAAAGAAACATTAATTAATGTTCATTTCTCTGTCATACAAAAGAGAAAAATAGGTGCAGTTGGAAACTGTGCTAATAAACAATGTCTACAAAAACCTGCAAGATATTTGATGGCTCAGTAACAAAAAGGCAGTAAAACCCTTCACGAAGCCTCAGCAGCGTGTCCTGACCTTTCAAGATCCGAAATAAACCAGCAGCTTTACACTGCTCTTTCTACATCTGGTGCATTGCACCAGATCAGTATGAGCATTCAAAATGTGCATTTGTCAGATTAGTAACGGCTTGTTATGGAATTCATTATATTTTCAGCATTAGATAGTGAGGAAAACACGCTATGGATATCACTAGAACAAAACAAGCAACTGTCAACTAATAAATTCTAAAGCTCCTTTCAATCGGAGGTGTTACTTTCACAGCAACGAAATGGTAGATTTGCATTGTTACAAGTGTGATTAAGCACTGAAAGTTATTTACATAAGATCATCCCTCATTTTGCCACAAGAAAATTCCCACAAGAAAATAATTTTCAAAACCCATTCCTTTCACGGCCTACAGGGAATAAGCTCACAGAGCCTTGGCTTGCAAACCAGAATTCTTCAAAAATTGAAAGCAATGAGCAAATGAAACTGGGAAGACATGGGACTCAAATCATCAGTGGCAGCAGTACAGCTGAGCAGAAGAACTGGCTACCAGGTACCTCCTGTACTAAAGGCAGCTCGAAGGAAAAAAGCACTGCTCCAACATGCATCAGAGAGGACCTGAACTGGTCAACTGGAAAGAAGGACAAAAACAAAAAGGCAAAATGACATTCTGATGAGGCATACTAAGGTAAGAGACCAAGTAGAATCTGAAGAAGTATCTCAATTAGGAGAAAAAGAGGGTGCCTATTTTTAATAACATGAATTTAATCAGTTCTTTCCAAAATCATACTGGCTTTCACCAAAACCTTCGACATTTCATGCTCCCAAAGCAGCATTAAGCTTGTCTTATTCTTCTTTGCTAGCATTAGAACCTACTAGACCTCTATCATAAGTCTTCAGTTGTTCATGGCAACAGCTTTAAGAATTATGCATTGCCCCCATACCACATGTAACTCACAACCACTTTCTTTTAGGACTCCGCTTCAGTCTACATAAGAGCAGGCAGCACAGCCACCATCACTCTGTGGGGAAGCACATCTTGTACAAAGCCTGTGGCAGACATCAAGGGAGAAATGTCTCCTAATCTCTGTTCACTGATCCATGCTCGTGAAGAAGAAAGCTTAGCTGGCTGTTAATGTTGCCTTCAGTGTTTTCCTCACTTCAAACATGAAGGTGTTATTAGTAAAGAGCCATTCAAATGAATGGAAAATTAAGAGTAGGGAAAAATCCAAGGGGCAGGAGAGTGGTTCACTCTTTATTCATTCTTCACAGAATACAGATGCATGATATACAGATTTTTAAGTGCCACAGACAAAATGTTGGAAAATCTATCAATCAATCTTTCCTTCCTTTCTTTCTCCCCCTATGTATAACATTACTTGAGTACTCATCTGTACAGTGACTGAGCTTGCCCTGGTTTGTACATGTAATTAAAACACAGAAAACACATCTCAACCTCTGTAACAACTGACTGGAGAACTGATTGAAGAATTCTTTCCTGGGAAATGTGTATATATATATTTTTATAACTTCAAAGAACTCCATAATTCTCTAGGTAGATTTCAGCAAGATCTAGTGCACATGCTCTCTTCCCTATAGTACCTTTTCCACTCAGACACATTTTATTAGTAGGTCTGAAAGAGCAAATTAACTAATTAATATTTCATACATTTGAGCTTCCAAGAAGCCAATAAGCAGTTAGGTTATTTAGGAAGATTTTTTACAATGACTCCTTCAAAATATGGTTTTGTACAGTGATTTAAATTTATTTCCATCCCTGAACAGTTAAATTAAAAGCTGAGGCAACTTCATATGCACCATAAACCAGCTGAATCACTTTCTTTCCCTTAAAATATTCCTTCCACTTTTCTCATCTACTTGGAACTAATTATTTCCTGCAGTTCTGCCAATCATATATTTCTATTTTAAAGCTTGTTAAGTAGAAGGGTATATTACAACTAGGTTCCATCAAATAAAGGTCAAAGCTAGGCTGACATAAGATCATATGAGAAAGGAAAACACAGACAATGCTGCCAAGCTACTTCTTCATCAGACTCGTAAACTAAGAAGTCAAAGAGTGCTTCATCCTTACAAAAGCACAGGACATTAGCAATAAGAAAATTAGCACATAATTGAATTTAACTCAGGGATGTACTGAATAAAAGCCATATTAGAGGAGAGTGGCTCTTTCTTTGTTATTAGACATTTCCCATAAATACAAAAAATGTTGCTAATATACAATGCATTTATCCCAGACATAGCCAAAATCTTGAAGTGATAAAATTCTTTGCTTTTAGCAAATTAGTAGGAGGGTAATGTAGGCTGCAATAAATAATTCAGAGACCTTGACAAAACCAGGAAGAGATCATTCAGTGTATAAAGCACACATTTAATAATTGTCAAAAACCAAGACATTGATGCATATATAATCTAAACCTAGGCATTAAGTAATAGCATGTTTTTGGGCAATACAGATGTTTTATTAACTTAAGCATTCAGATAATTAAGATCTTATTCCAATATGTAAGTTTTTACTTGTTTGAGAAGGTTGAGGGTCACTACTGCTTGACATAGCATAGTTACTGAAGTTGCAGCATAGTTACTGAAGTACATCCAACAATAATTCCTGTTCTAGACATTTTTAACCTAAAATAAGTGTGTTAGCAAAGGGTAAAACAAAATTAACAAGTAGCAAGTATCTCCTACCTATGCTAGAAAGTTACACTTCCCTCTTACTGTAAATAAAATGTATCCTAAAGCAAAATACCATTTAGACAAGCCTTAAGAGACGAGTCATCTGTTGAATCAACACCTCTTCCTTAAGCAGCTGAGTTTTCTTCACCTGTTGAAACTCTGTGCATTGCACTAAGGTCACAGCATGGAGTGGGCTTGCAAAATATGGTTTTGATGTTAAAACATCCTCCACACAACTTCAAAATGCAAGACGAAATTTCTACTGAACTTTGAAATTCACCCAGGACTCAAAATTTCTAATTTTAAACTTAGGTTAATTCAAATTAACTTCTCAACAGAAATCATACATAACAAGTCACATAAGAATCATAAAAAGAAATGGATTTAAAAACAGTGAAAAACATGGTCTGCAGTTTATTTAATATCCATTGTCTGGAGTAGATGAGGGAAGGAAATTTATCTGCTGAATGGAGATTAGAAAAAAACAAAGGAAAAAAAAAAGAAAATAAAAAAATGCTACCACCAAAAAAACCCCACACACCCAACAAAACCAGTCCCTTTAACAATGCTACAAATGGGTACCAGAAGACAGAATTTGGACAAGTGTCAGGCTGTGCTTCTGCCCTCCACTCATCTCATAAGTGACCTCAGTGATGAAGTCAATCTCATGCTACATCAGGTGAGGAACTCAAACCCCAGGTCATTACATACAGCCAGATGGCAGGGGTGGCTGAGATGGGGATAAGAGGCTAACCTGATTTCTGTTGCAGACCCTGCCTCTCTCTGCACACAGAGAAAGGCATCCCTGAGGATCTACCATCACCCTCCACGTTTAAGTTTCCCTTCCCCTGTGTCTCTAAGGTTACCTCATGGCCACAGCTCAGCAAATTCCATAAGTCTTTCACGGAAAGTCCTTTACCTAGATGGATACAGTGAACACACCATGCTACACAGGCATCAAATTCCATAACAATACTTCATCTTTGATTTTGGTATTTATGCGCTTTTTTCCGCAATGCAGCTATAGTAAAAAGAAAAATAATGCCTGGGCCTCTGCACACAGCTGATAACCAGTATGGTCCAGGATAAACTGAGAATATTTATTCTTTTTCTCCATGAGATATGGCTGAAGTCTACCCACCAGCAAAGCATGCTCCATTTGCTTCTTCAGAGCAGTACCTGAGACATGAATAATTCAGCACATACAGATTTACATCCATGCGTCTTCACTTACTGAGCCAGAGCAGAACATATGTCACAACTGTCTTAGCTTTAATGATTTTGAGAGAAGAATCAAAAGCTCAGCCTGATATTCTACCCTGTGTTTAACATTATTATTGACAATTCAAGGCACCCACAGCTGACACCTTTATTCCCAATGAAATCCCGTTATTAGTTCTCCCAACTACTGAAGACCACGCAGTCTAATATTTTTAGTTTTATATTAATGATCTCACACATATTTCTTCTGACCATGGTTTTATCTATTCTGCTTTTTTTGTACATATAGCTTTATATACAAACAATCCAAAGCTGCTGTTAGAGTTACCAAATAAGATTATTACTACATTCAATGTCTAAAAGGCTTTTTTCATTTCCTATGAAGTTTTCTTTTTCAAGTAGGATTAAAAGTAAAGTATTAGAGAAACAAAAAATTTTATAGAATTATGACCTTCAAGTTATTTATTTCTAAAAGGCAAAAGGCATGACAATCAATAGAATCAAAATATTAATTTTAAAATTTTGGCAGTTATCTAACTTTAAAATTTTGGGGGTCTTCTAACTTTTATCACTCAAATATTCAAAACATGTATGACAAGGGCAAGGAATTCAGCAGTTTCTAAAAAGGTTTCTAAAGTTTATCCTAGTATCAACAAGGTACAGCATGTGAAATACTGTTTCAGTTGTAGTAATACAACCAGTGTGCTGCAGGAACATGATTACAATTTACATGTTATTGTTTTGTATAATGGAATATTGCCCTGATTTTTACCAAACAAAACTGGTTTGAAGAATCAGGCCTATTAAAAATATTGCTTGAGACATATATTAAATTACTGGTATTTCCTTAAAAATAATCACTGAAAATAAATTTTAAAATGTACAAAGGAAAGAAGTTAGTAGCCAATGGATAACACCAAGGTCTAACAGAACATACAAAAATAGCTCTATGGGTTTTTTTATTAGTAAACATAACTTGAACAAAACAGCAGAACTGTCAAAACTGTGACCAAACAGATATGACCAAAACAGAAAAAGTAGATTGTACTACAAACATTGTTCTCTCCCTTACTCTTCTTGGATTGCTCAAAATTTTAAACAAATTCACAATAAAAACCATAAAACTCTGCAATTGCAACTGGATGATAAATTTGCACCACCAGAATAAAGGTAACATATACAAAGCAGAATATTTACAATCAGTTGAAGTGACTGAATTATTCTCATCATCAACACTGGGCAATAAAGAGGCAGAAATATGGAAATAAGCATCTAGCACAGATGAACACCTAAGCCCTCCCTTTTGAAAACAAAGCTCCAGTTAGACACGGAAAGGTTACTAGTTGCTATATTCAGAGAACAGACAACTCAGTCAAATTCACTGATTGCATGTACAGTGACTTCATTTAGAAATCCTTCTGAGTCCTCAAATCCAGAATTCAATAAGGGGATTTTACTGGGATGTAAATGATTAAAACGAAAAGGAATCCTGTTCTGTCTAGACTGGTTGCCTCCCCTCAGGTAATTTGAGTAGATGAACTTCCCACTTCAATTACAGAAGGAAAAGTCATAGTTCTAAAAAACCCTAATTATAAAATAGATGTGTCATTATCACCATGGGATATTTACACACAAAAAGACTGCATATGGGAATATAAGTTTTAATAATTTATTTTACACTGAATTCATGCTATCTTCAAAGTCAAACACAGGATTTTACTGCCTCAGTTTATTCTAATTATTTTTCCTAGTGCTTGTGTTGCATGTAGCATGAAGGTATTCTTACCTCAATTAGACCACCTCGTATGTGTTTTTATTATTTTCAATGTTTTCTCTTTCTTACAGTCAATATTTTCTCTTTCTACTTCTACTCTCCTCACACTCTCTTCCTTTCTGTCAGCTACTCACAATGACTCAATAGGAATAGCTACTGCTGGTTTTTCACACAGCTGTCTTTATGATAAAGAATTATCACTCCAGTGAATTAAAGAACCGTGGGAAAATTCCTTCATTTTAAAAACATTGTTCAAGCCATTTCATACTTGAAAAGATTGTGGCACTAGTGTCTTTAGAATATAAATCACTTCATGGTATTTAAAATAGGACTGTCTAGTACAGTTAGTATGAAGTCTTGTAAAAGCTAGAAACAAGGGGAGAAAATAGTAGTAACAATCAGCACTTATTCACAAGGACTATCTTAGAAAAGGAACCACCTACATTGCCTAAACCATGATAGAACTAAAAATTAAGTATCAGCTTGTAACACCTGAAGACTTGTAAATATCTATCATTTCAGTACACAATCTGTCTTTAGATATCTAGTTCATTGTGTACATGGTTAGCTTATGAGTAAGAAACACTGAAAATGTAATACTCTTTTCAAGATAAAGTGGTATTGTTCTTCATATTTATTTTAAATAAGATAATTATTCTAAAAAAGATGAAAATACAGCGTTTACATTCTCTCCTAGACCATAACAGGCAGTCAGGCTATTCAAACATGCTAAAATCATAGAATGGTGTGGGTTTGAAAGGACATTAGAGATCATCCAGTTCCATCCCCTGCAATGGGCAGGGACACTTTTCACTAGACAAGGTAGCTCAAAGCCCCATCCAACCCGGCCTTGAACACTTCTAGGGATGGGGTATCCACAACTTCTCTGGGCAACCTGCTCCAGTGCCTCACAAAGCTCCCAGTGAAAAATTTCTTCCTACTCTCTCATCTAAACCTGCCCACTTCCAGTTTAAAACCATTCCCCATTGTTCTATCACTACAGGCCCTTGGGAAAAGTCCCTCTCCAGAGGAACTACTCTAGACTTCAGGTACTGGAAGGCTGTAATAATGTCTCCCCTAAGCCTTCTCTTTTCCAGACTGAATAACCCAAATTTTCTCCCAAGTAGGTATGAAAAAGAAAATACTAGTGAGGTCCTGCTTTCAACCTTCATAAAACCAATCCTGAAATATACAATTATTATATTTGTTACATCCTTCCTATTAACTTTGACTATTTCTTTTTCTTTAGTTTTTTTCCCCTAGAAACAGGAAAAAGATGGGAAAAGACAGGGAGAAAGCTGAAAGAAATGAAATACTGTTGCTAGATCAATTGTAAAAAAGGAGCAATTAGAACTAAGTTAGGGAAATAAGACATTACAACATTGGAACACTCACTGCTTCCGTATGACATTTCCCCAATACTCTATTTTGCCTACAGATTTTTGTTTTGAAATATATCAGACAAGAAAAGCCCTGTTTAAGACTTAATTGCCAGTACTTTAAAAACTGGACATAATAATGCAACTGGAAAACCTGTCCCACTGCAAAGTTTTTCACATCTTCCACTTCCACTGTGATTACTGCCACATTTTTGAGAGATCTGAATATTTGCTTGAGACAGAAGCTGGGTTTAAGTCCATTTGGCAGTTCCTATGGTAATGACTGTCATAAACTGTGAGCTGAAGGAGACAGTTTTTCTATTTAATCATAAGTTTCTGTAGCGTAAGAAGAAAAAAAAATACTGCAGATTAAAAAGTGAGGGTTTTAAAGGTTCAAATCACGAGAAGCAGAAAATTGTTTAACAAAGATACTGAGAAAAGCTCTTTAAGGAAACCTCCTAAGGGGGAAAAAAATTGGTTTTGGACTTTATTCTCCACATTGTATTTAAGGTTTAAAATATCTCAGTTATTTTCATTTACAACCCAACTTTCAGGTGTGACTTTGTATTTTTTCACAGCAAATTTCATGGTTCACTAAAAAAGTATCACCTCAGGGTCAGCAAGTAAAAGTATAGACTCGAAGACACAAACACCTGAAATACTAAATATAAAAGGTTTAGTCATGGTAACTTCTAAAGCTACTCTTGGAGAACTAGTTGTCCTGTATCTCTCTCCCAGGAGCAACACTGTGTCTCTTCCCCTGACAAGTAGTGATAATCTGCCATTCAAAAAGTTTCTAGTGAGACATGCCTCATGTTGAGGTATAAGAACACCTATTTTGAGAATAAAACAGGCATGATAGAATTTAATTAACTCCCTTTTGCTTTTATATAATACTTTATTAAGCCTTCTTTATTTTGGAAAATATAGAAAACAAACCACCTTCACTGTGATTCATACTGCCCCCTGGGTTGGGAAAAGGAGGATCAAAGTAATAGATGTAAGGGAAAGAAAGAAATCAATGGGTTTTTTTCACACAATCTAACCACCAAGTAAAACAGTCAAGCTTCAAGCTAATTACAACACTAGAGAACGCTCCCCAACAACAAGCAGCTTGTTAGTTAACAGAATAAGAGCATGAAAACAGCAAAGATATCCTGGTCAGCATGTACTAATTATCACTCTTAAACAACAATTTACTTTTTGCATGCATCATAGCGATGGAGATCTTTTCTAAAAAAGGATGCAAAATGAACAGAAATGCTACTTTTCAGTTGCTGTGCATTTTACTGAAATACAAGGAGTAAAAGTGAAGCAAGCACAAGATAGCTGTCTGAAAGTTTACCAAAGAAATAAGAAGATTTTCAAATTGTGTTGTTCAGATGTACAAGCCAGGTTCTTAATGATAGATAAAAGATGATCAACAGGGAAGGGAAATAAAGCAAGAAAGACTTTAAAATTACAACTAGCTGTGATATGTCAATCCTACTTCACAGACCCAAAAGCTTCTGCAGCATCACTCCCTTCTCTGTTGATTCTCCATCCTATAGGCCACCATTTGTTGCTCTTCCTATACTGTAATGCTGCCCTTTTGTAATTTCAGGATACTCAAATGCATTAGCTGACCAGGCTGCCTTTGGTCTCAATAAACAGCAAGCACCATAAAAAGTGGAGGAGGAAGAAAAAGCAAACTTAATGCACCTCTCCCAGACTGAACAGTAGAAAGCAAAACAAGACAGAACTGATTGGATGGTCTTATTTCATTTACCTGACAGCCCTGAGTCAGGAAGGAATGAGGTGATATATATTGAGAACATAACACACAGCAGGAGCACCAGTACAAGCATTTGGGTGTTTGTTAGATAAGTCTTCACAAGAAATAATCTAAAGGGTGCAAGAGCAAACATACCCATAGCACCCTTACTTTCCAGAGTACTATTAACTATTAGAAACAAAAGCATTTTAAATCTGTATTTTCAGGAGATACCATTTGAAAAGAATTCAGAATTAAAATTAAGGGCAGAAGGGTGACTGGCAGCCAGGTGCACTTGTAACAAAAGAGATACAATTAAACACTTGCATCTCTGAATTGTGCCTCAAAACTTTCACAGTACAACTTTAAGATAAGGTTGATAGGCTAATAAGTGAGAGACAGCATGGACTGTGAGCCTTACATTGCTTTAAAATGAGGTTTGTAACAGAAAAGTCAGACATGATAATGTTTTACAGGGATTTAAAACAAACATTTTTCATGCACCAATTCAATGAGCACATTGGCTGTGGGTAGGATTTACGACCAGCATATCTGTTTACCACGACAAATTTTATCAATAGCCACAGCATTGCTATGCATAATGACAACCAAAGAAATCTTGATCCTGACTTAATTCAATGCACAAAGTATTACAAAATTTAATCAAAATTCTATCTCCTTTCTAAGCATTTAAATAATTATTCTTTTTCAAACATTCAGTCTATTCTTACCATTGCAATCTGGTCTCACAAAAACTTGGCTGGTGTTTAAAAATTTAAAGGCCAGGGTTAGAAGGGAAAAGGAAAGTTGTACTCATTTTCAGCATCTTTGCTAAGAATGCATTAATTAGATCCTACATCATGCCAGTGTTACTGTTTGTTACTTAACTAAGGAAAAAAATAGTTGCTTAAGTTTAGTTTAGTCCATACATTTACAAGTAGCTACTGAATGTTATCTAAGAAAAAGCTTCTCAAAACAAGGTTTTTCAGGAAGAGCCATGTCCAAGATAACTGGAGAATGAAGACACATTCTTTTATGGACTGTTTCAGCTGAAAAAGGACTTGGATTTGCCTGCATTTGCTTCTGGGGCTATTAATTATTCTACTGTCAGCTTCCTCTGTTATATTAGAAATATCCCCCAAATTATCCACCAAATTAGAAATTGTAGCTATACAGCTGTAGTTACTATAATGATGAACTCAACCACATACAGACACAAATCAAGAAGCTGAAAAGCAACGTGCACTGCAGGGATTTAGCTCTGTACTCATTAAGACTAAACATCATAAGGAGTGTTGGTCCTATTAGCCTTTTATGTTCAGAGGAATATAAAAGATCCACATTTCTTGTGTGTGGAGCTCACAAAGGTCAAAAGGCATGCTTATTTCACTAAGACACAGCTTTCTTTCTATAAATTTGATTTTAGCAGGTGAGATGAAAGCAGGGAGACAGCAATGTCATATATTGAGTTGCTATTAATAACAATCAACACCATGCTTCAGACTAAAGAAAATTACAATAAAAAATCTTTTTAAAACTGAAGAATCATTTGTTTTTCTTGACACAAACATCTCTTGCAACAAAATGGGATGTGTTACAAGCTTTTAGAAACTAGATGTCACAGAAACAGTAACTAAAAGAAATAGTCAAAGGGTTCCATCAGCATCCTTGAAGACAGACTTTTGCAGTAACTACACATGATAAGCATCAGAATTCAATACAAAACTTATCATGGAAAGAGACAACCAAATCAAATGACAAGTTTTGCTCAAGAACTCAAGTATAGGTTTCTCCCAGTTACTGAAACTCAATTTTTATGGTTTCCTTCCTCCTAAGACTTTCCTGTATAGACATCTAGAGCCAAATACACACTATGTATGTCAATCAGCCTATTCTTAGTTCCCTTTGTTTCTTCCTAGAATGCTGCTAGAGCTTATTCCTGACACACTACAGCAAAATCAAAAAGTAAGTAACAATAAGCCTCACCAATAACAACATGGATTAAAAATCTGTAACAGGTAGGTGTTTATCCACTCTCTTTCTCTGCATTATGAATGTAACATTTCAGAAGGAATATTCTGACAGTCAGAAAACCCTGCAATGCTTAGCTAGCAAAACAGATCAGGCATTTGAGAATAAACTCAGCTAAAAATATCTTAGTTCACAAGACCTGACTAAAAGATGAGGTTTGCCTAAGCAAAGGTGTTTATCAATGGGGTTTGAATGTGCATTCCCCCAGCTGCAAAGCTGCATCTCCCAGAGCAGAGTAAGCTGAGTCCTGTGGAGGGGAAACAGGGGACATGCCGCAAGTCTTGTAACTCATGATGAACAGCAATTCAGTAACTCCATCAATCACCTTTGAGACTGAACTGCTCTCCAAATCAAAACAAACTGCCAAATTCCAGAGCAATCTCTGTTTTGGGGAATTTTTGGAGTGGGGGGGTTATTTGTTTGGAAGGCGGAGAGGAATGTTCTGGTTTTGAACAGGACCAGTACTTTGTGTAATTATTTTATTTGAAGATCTGTTAAAAGAATGAACAAAAACCTAACTTACACTACTTAAATAGTAACTTACTCTTTCTTGCCATTTACAAGTTATATTACATTTACCTCTCTTGGTGATAAAATTCTGTTGATCATTTCCTTGCCAAGCCAAACGTCCTTGGGTGCCCATTTTTATAATTAAGCTTCTAAAATTAACCTAAAAATAGCTCTGCTTTTTAATCTGTATAGGAGGACCACTGTTAACGACTCAGTGCAGCTACAGCCCTGCTGGTACTCGTACTGATAACATTATCTTAATTCATCCTTGACTTAAAAGAAGTATTACAAAGCATCTAGCTCCTCCTCTCATTCCCACAGCACTTAAAAAACAAACAAAACCGAACACTGCTCAAAAGCAGACTTTTCCTAAACACTGACCTGGAAATCCTCTGGAAACCTACTGATCATTTTTCCTGCTGGCAAAGTGGGATTCATCATGTTAAGTCTGGACACTTCTCTACAAATGAGGGTTTCCTCCCCTTCCACCACAAAACAAAGCTTAATCAAAATAATTATGAGATTTGAAAAATGTTATTTTGCTAGTATAGGGACATCCCAAACTGAATGACTGTACACTTCTAACATTACATATTTACTTCAAAGGAAATGTAATAGCAGTGAATGGTAGGTTAGACTCAAAAGGAGAGCAGAGACAAGGCAAGGTGGTTAACGTGAGAGTTAATAAACATAGAACCATAGGTGGAGCAGCAGGTAAGAAAATGTAAAGAAAAAATGAGAACCCATGAGTGGTTATAGAAGACTGTATTTTTCAGAAGAGTACATGGAAATCTTGCTTAGGGAAAAGTCTTCATGGTAGGAGGGATCCAGGAAACTAACACCTACTTTCCAGAAAAGGCTAGAGAAAGGACATCCAGACACAGAATTAAAATGTGTTAACAAAAAGCTTCTAGTCCTAATCTAACACGTCTTCCTCACAAACTACTCCTTTTAAAAGCAGCTGTCCCAAGTCACAGTATGACTATGCTTCCAAGAATACCATGCCTATACTTGTAACTCCCACTTACACTGAGTGACTGAGCTGAGTAGTACCTTACTCAAGACTGGAAGAGTCAACTGTAGTTTAGAAAAGCTGAAATGTCCTGTGGTTTACTAATATTGCTTTTGTCCTGTTAGGCACACTGAAACAATAATTTTGTTTTCCCAGAAGCATTAACAGATACTAGTGTTTTCTCCATGGGCTATTTTGACTAAATTTAACATATTGTTGTGGTTTAACTGCAGTAGGTGCTAAGTCTTCTGCAGGCACTCACTCCCCTGGAATAACATGGGGGGAAAGAATCAAAAGGGTATAAGTGAGGAAACTCAAGGTTTGGGATAAAGAGAGTTTCAAAGCTATAGCAAAAGCTGCACATGCAAAAAAAGCAGAGCAAGGAAGTCATTCACTACTTCCCATAAGCAGGCAGGTGTTCAGCCATCCTCAGGGCAGCAGGGCTCCATCACACATAACGGTGACTTGGGAAGACAAACGCCACCACTACGAACATCCTTCTTCCCCCAGCTTCATATGCACAGAACAACATCACATGGCAAGGAATGTCCCTTTGTTCACTTGGAGTCAGCTGTCCCAGCTGTGTCCCCTTCCCTACTCCTTGTGCACCCCAAGCTTACTCACTGGGGGAGTAGAGTGAAATAGAAAAGGGCTTGAAGCCATGCAAGCACTGCTCAGCAATAACAGAGAACATTCCTGTGTTATCAGCACTATTCCATGCTGATTTGCAAATCCAAAACAAAATACCATATGGGCTACTATGAAGAAAACAACAAAAATAGTCTGTAAATGACACCAGCAAGAGCCCCTTGGTGATATTCAAACCTTTACTGTATTTGAAAGCTGGTTTTATGGAAAACAAGTTTCCTATTTCCAGTACCGTTTATCAGCTCTTTCTTGTGATCACAAAGATTTTATTCCTACACTCTATTCTCCTGTTCCACAACTTCTGCAACATATTTCCTTATTATACATTTTCCCTACAGCCTGTGCCACCAGGAGATCCTGCTGTTGAGGACTTAGCAGAGGACCAGTTGCCTGATTTCAAACAGAAATTTGAGAAGGAGGTGACAGAGCAGCCTAACAAGAACTGTGAAGCTCTGGTAACAAATACACCAGGCTAACTCCTCCATCCCCTCTTGATTTCACTGCCTAAATAGTTCAAACATGTTCTAGAAATGGGAAATTTTCCAACAGTGTCTAGCAGACTGTTTCAAATGGCCATTTTTTCTTGAGCAAGTGGAAATAAATTAACATGTATTGTAAGGCTGCTTTCAGTCTAAATTCTGAGGCATTGCTTGTTATCAAGATGCAAAATACTCAAATGATTTTGGTGTTTATATTTACTCTGAAGCTCTTACTTACATAAAAAAAGATTAATATTGAAGTAAGAATTAATAACTAATGATAAGTAATAAAACTGGAAGTACTTACATTAAACTTAATAATGTCGTATATCAAGTACCGAGGGACAACCTGTCCATTAACTTTGTCGATGATCATTTCCTTAAAAGAAAAGAGAAAGCATTGGCATTTTTTTCATAAATACAGAAGAAGAATGTTGACACATTTACACTTAGTGCTTATACCTGCAAGCNATTTATTTATTTATTTATTTATTACAAAAAAACTTACAAGTCAAGATTATAAAAATATTATTGTGGTCTTAGAAGTCTCTCATTAAGCATGCACCAAAACACCAGAAAGCTGTGTTAGGGCTTCCCATTCTGATTTGCAACATTTATACACTAGTTACCTCACAGCTTTCTAAATCTTGAGTGAATAATGAGTTTTTAGAAACCTTAGTAAGAACTGTGATCCTAAGCCAACCAAGCACTACTGAAAATCTTGCCCACAGTCAGAAGCACAACNTCAAGGTTTGGGATAAAGAGAGTTTCAAAGCTATAGCAAAAGCTGCACATGCAAAAAAAGCAGAGCAAGGAAGTCATTCACTACTTCCCATAAGCAGGCAGGTGTTCAGCCATCCTCAGGGCAGCAGGGCTCCATCACACATAACGGTGACTTGGGAAGACAAACGCCACCACTATGAACATCCTTCTTCCCCCAGCTTCATATGCACAGAACAACATCACATGGCAAGGAATGTCCCTTTGTTCACTTGGAGTCAGCTGTCCCAGCTGTGTCCCCTTCCCTACTCCTTGTGCACCCCAAGCTTACTCACTGGGGGAGTAGAGTGAAATAGAAAAGGGCTTGAAGCCATGCAAGCACTGCTCAGCAATAACAGAGAACATTCCTGTGTTATCAGCACTATTCCATGCTGATTTGCAAATCCAAAACAAAATATCATATGGGCTACTATGAAGAAAACAACAAAAATAGTCTGTAAATGACACCAGCAAGAGCCCCTTGGTGATATTCAAACCTTTACTGTATTTGAAAGCTGGTTTTATGGAAAACAAGTTTCCTATTTCCAGTACCGTTTATCAGCTCTTTCTTGTGATCACAAAGATTTTATTCCTACACTCTATTCTCCTGTTCCACAACTTCTGCAACATATTTCCTTATTATACATTTTCCCTACAGCCTGTGCCACCAGGAGATCCTGCTGTTGAGGACTTAGCAGAGGACCAGTTGCCTGATTTCAAACAGAAATTTGAGAAGGAGGTGACAGAGCAGCCTAACAAGAACTGTGAAGCTCTGGTAACAAATACACCAGGCTAACTCCTCCATCCCCTCTTGATTTCATTGCCTAAATAGTTCAAACATGTTCTAGAAATGGGAAATTTTCCAACAGTGTCTAGCAGACTGTTTCAAATGGCCATTTTTTCTTGAGCAAGTGGAAATAAATTAACATGTATTGTAAGGCTGCTTTCAGTCTAAATTCTGAGGCATTGCTTGTTATCAAGATGCAAAATACTCAAATGATTTTGGTGTTTATATTTACTCTGAAGCTCTTACTTACATAAAAAAAGATTAATATTGAAGTAAGAATTAATAACTAATGATAAGTAATAAAACTGGAAGTACTTACATTAAACTTAATAATGTCGTATATCAAGTACCGAGGGACAACCTGTCCATTAACTTTGTCGATGATCATTTCCTTAAAAGAAAAGAGAAAGCATTGGCATTTTTTTCATAAATACAGAAGAAGAATGTTGACACATTTACACTTAGTGCTTATACCTGCAAGCATGATGCAAACACCAGACACATCTTTTTACAAATAATGAATTTATTTATTTAAATTAAATAAATTATATATAATTTATATATAATTAAATTAAATAAATTAAATTTATTTATTTATTTATTNAAGTCTCTCATTAAGCATGCACCAAAACACCAGAAAGCTGTGTTAGGGCTTCCCATTCTGATTTGCAACATTTATACACTAGTTACCTCACAGCTTTCTAAATCTTGAGTGAATAATGAGTTTTTAGAAACCTTAGTAAGAACTGTGATCCTAAGCCAACCAAGCACTACTGAAAATCTTGCCCACAGTCAGAAGCACAACAGCAAGGATGTAAAGAACAAGCAGTACATTCATTTTCTGCTCAGGTTGGATCTTTTCATTTTAACAGCATCCCAGGCAGCATTGAGAGCTGCAACTTGCTTGAACGTTGTTGCACTGTGACTAAACAGGATGGCTCCTTCAGACAGAACTATCTCAGACACTCTCTGCATCACATGAAGTCAGTTAACATTCAATATGTACCAGCAAATCAGATTGAAAATAGGCCAGGTAGGGAAAGAACATTATTGGTCAACATCCAAACACAAAAGTGTTTCCTTAACTTAATGGTACATACAAAACTATATACACCTTACATGGTGGTGTTACATCTGTAACTCAGGCTTCCTATGACAGGAATTAGACATAATGCATAGAGTTTGATGAATCAACAAGGAAGATGGAAAATGGTAACAACCAACTACTGGTAGATCTTTCCCAGAGACAACTCTGAAATAACCATTTCTCTAAATGCAATCCATCTTCTCCCTACCTCTCTTCCCTGTCTGATTGCTTGCTAATAAGTTGTATCAGCTACAGATGTTTTTAAAATTAAAAAGCAATTTAAAAGTTAAAATTCTAAATTCCCACGAACAAGATAAAACGATTGAAAAACATGAAAACAGTTCACTATGACATGATGACAACAAAATCAGGAGCTCAAGAATTATTCCAAAAATAAACATTACATCAACTCAAATTATTTTTGTTTAGTTAATATCTTGCTATTTTTATGTCTTTCAACTTTTTAATTTCTCTCAGAATCCGTAGATTTCACAAAATAAACCAAAAAAAAGTCTGATTGACTCATCTAAGATTAATTTTCAGTCTGTACAACAATAACAAGATTCTTGAATTATACCTAGCATCTAACCACAATTTGCTTTGAAAAATAAGCAAGTAGTTCAGTTGTAAAAACATAGATTTGGTTTAGAGCAAACATAAAGCTTGAAGCATTTAAAACTAAACTAGAAGACATGAACATGTTGTTCTCACAAACCACTGGGAAATCTAAATTGCCTACTTAGTATTTTGGAATTCCATCCTCTGTGAACACAACCCTGAGATGGAGACTGGTATTTCAAGTCCATGTGCAGCATCCACGGGTGTTGAGAATGACTACCTGAGTTGCCCTTACACATCATTCCACATATTTTTTTTTAAATTAAAAATTAAAAAAAAAAACCACATTAATCCAGTGAGTGAAAACTATTCCTTTGTAATATTACAATATCTTCCCTCTAAAAATTTAGTCACAGGCACTGTCAAATAACATTTGCAAAAAAGGTCTACATGGAAGTGATGTAACAAAATTCCATTCTGCTAGTGTCCAATATTTAGGTATTTAGCCCTGGTGAGCTATCAAAGGAACAGCAGACACAATGCTGCAGCGCCTTCTTTGACAATAAATGTTTTAACTAACTAAAAGAACAGATGGGTACAACTCAAGAGACAGAAGGCATGATATGCAAACTTGGAAGAAGGTATAAAGATATAATTCAAGGGGAAAAAAAAAACCTGCATAAAAAACCCCACCTGAAATTCCTGATAGTAATCAGGTGAAACAAATAACAAAGTAACAGTGAAACAAAAGATTGACGTGTTTTTTCATTAACTCTCAGCTGAACTGGCAGGTGAAACAACTTTTTTGAAACACATTTAATTGAGCACATACTTAGGGTTTAAGGTCTCACTTTCTCAGTATGCATATTCAGAACATCGGCTTTGATGCAAAGCTAGCATTTGTATGCAAAATCCTGAAAACATTTCAATGCCTGGTATTACAAGATTTTATGCCTAATTTTAAAAATCCGAATCTCTGCATATTCAGTTTAAGAAGGATTATAAAATGCAACAAAGAGGACCAAGAACTGTTTTTAAACATCCTTTGAAGTGTTTTTTTTTAACTTTTTCTCTACTTCAGACATGTAAACTTTTTTATTCTATTACTGATCAAACAAGCCTTTTTCCTCATCTCCTCCCTTCTTTTCTTCTTCCCCTGCCTCCTGTTCTCTTTGACATCCTGACTGAAATCCCAGCTACCAGAGCAAAAAACAATAGCACAATATGCCTTAGAAGATGAGATGACAAATTCCTGCACTGCTCATCTCAATCATGACAACAACATTCCCTGCTCCATTAGTTACGCCAATACAACTGTCATAAGGCAAAAGCTGTAAAGTGAGCATAGGAATGGTTGAGATTAGAAATGCTCTAACACATCATTATTTTACAGTCTGATTTCAGAATCTTCCTTGAAATTATCAGAATTGAAAAATACACCGGGGAATAGACCCCAGAGACAACTTCAGAGAAGATGGGAAAATGTAGTATTTGAGAAATGACCACAATTAAACTCACTCATTCTGACCTGAGTAATAACCTGATACTATAAGACTGTATTTAAGCCAATTTTTAGATAACAAAAAACTTAAATCCAAATCCATTCACATGACATGTTAATATAACATAAAAGTATCCATAAGGCACACCTGCATCCAGGAAGTTCCTTCTACAGACTCCATGCAGATTTACAGCCAGTATTGCACGTTTCAGAACTACCTCTGCTATTAGCACTTGTCCATTAGCTGCTGGTTTAGGTATTCACTGAACCCATGGGCCTGAAGAACAAGGTCCAGTGTTCAATTAGTGCAATGTAATCTGGCAACACCGTGCTGGTGTTATTCTCCTCAATCCTGTGGTGTTGCAAAGCACAGTTATATTAGATCTGCAACAGTGCTAAGAGTTTTTTGCTGGACAACTACTGGAAGAACAATGCTGGACTGAGAGCACTTTTTTCCTTGAATCACATCTCTAGAGAGTAACTTAGACTTAAAATAATCCAAAATTCAATCATAAAGCAAAGGATCCAATTTTACCAGTCACTTGCAGAATGTATTTTTTTTTGTTGACATAGAGTATGGAATCAGATCTAGTAATACATATGTTTGTTTTTCCTTTTTCTCCTGTACCTTTTATTAATCCTTTATCCATTTATCTTTAAGACAATTCTAGTCACTGCTGTATTTCGGGAATGAAAACAATTCTTGTTTCTTGCCTTTTTTCTTAAATCTATTTTGCATAAATCTGTTTTGCACCA
>WBNO01021192.1:39263-59266 GCA_013400575.1 Peucedramus taeniatus | reverse complement strand
AGGAAGGAAGGAAGGAAAAGTCTGTTGAATCTTAACTTCTATGGGGAAGCAGAATCCAGATTCCATGACACAAAGCTTTTCAGAAATCAAGGAAATATTAAAAGTAAAAAATATTAAATCCCCAAAATTTTAAATCTCTTTTATATGAACTTTGAGGTGAATTAAGTGGCAAATCTTTTAGCAGAATTGGGGCACTACTCAGCATTTTGTTAATCTCTTTTCATCATCTTAGTTCTGGAGACGACACAAGAATGTGCCAGAGAAGTGCAAGTGCTCATCCAAACTCTAGATGTACACAAGCTGCTCCACAGTGCTTCCCATGACACATTTTTCCATACGATCCCAAGTAAATTGACTATTAAAACCTAAACCCCTTCCTCTTTTTCCTCCAACTTACTCTCATCTTCCTCAGCTAAAAAAAAAAAAATAGAAAAAAAGAAAAAAGGAAATTTTCTGACTTCTCACTGAAAATATTTCTTTCCTGCAAAGTCACTGTACAATTCCTCGAGTAAATTATGCCCACAGTTGGCCTTATTTCTGAGGCACAAATAGCAGGACAGGGAACCTCGTCTTACTCATTTGTGGAAGAGGGAGAAGCCAAGAGGATACAAAAATCCAAAGTGAAAAAGCAGAAACTGCTTTGCATCCTAAAACAGATGCCAAGTTTCTTCTCACACTTTCAGCCAGATCCCAGCAAGTGCTGAGCACCCTCCATTCTCCCTGAGCACCTAAAATCTTACTGAAGTCCTGATGCAACTCCTGTCAATGCCAACAATCTGCTTTTCATTGAAGTTGATGGGGGAGAGGTCAGTCACTGTTCACCATATGTCTTGCATGATTTGGCTTTTAATCTGCCTCCACAGAACCCTCTTAGTGATAAAAGGGACTAATAAAATCTACACCTCACACTGTCTGCCATTGGTTCTTATAACATATCCCCGCTCATTTTTCTTTTTAAACTTTCCTTCCTTTTATCTGACAATTTTGATCCTCACTAAATTTCTTATCTTGTGTCTTCTGCACCATACTTTCTCCCCCAAGGCTCAAACTGCATGAATTTCATTCTCATCAGCAATAGGAAAAAAAAGATGAACCATGTCTCTGTGGGATGGAGCAAGCAGCATCTGTTTGCTTTATCTCCTCATCTCTCAACCCTTAGTCCAATGTGTTGGTAGCCTGAGACTGGAAAAGAGGCTTTTGTCAGTCTCATGTTCTGACTTCATCACCTCTGCCAGTGCTGCCATCAGTTTGTTTCAAGTCCATTGTCAAGAAGTACTGGAGGGTGAGGACCACTTGGTCCCATTAAGATGCTGGCCAAAAAAAACCCCAAAAAAAACCCCCCCAAAAAAAAAACAAAACCAAAAAACCCACAACCCAACAGTTCAAAAGCTGGGCATCATTTGGTTTCTGACTCCAGTTCTTCACTGCTCAGCACTGGGTGGAAGTTGTCAGCCACCTCAGTAAGATCCCTACAAAAAGGAGTTGGACTCAAGCCTGCGCTTGAGTTCTCCTTTATCAGTTTATGAACATTTGAACCAGGAATCTGGGCTGGAGCCACTTGGCACTGACCATTCTTAGAAGAGCTGCTCAGGTAGATGTTTAGCTACACAATCAAACCTTAGCATTTTGCCCAGGTACCACACATCAGCTGACCTATGACATCTGGTTAGGCATCTGTCCTTGCATCACCTCAAAGCAAGGTAAAATAGAATTTCCTAAAATCCCTTCTCTTCTATAAATTATTTGAAATCTCCTCCTTTGCCAATTAACATGAATTAGCAAAATCATCTTTCTCTGGGAGGTAAAATATGATACAGTTGAAGCTTTGCCTATCCTTGGAAAATAATGTGACTTAGGAAGAACGTCCTGATATTTGATCTGTTCCTTTTTTTCTCACAAACTGATAGATGTGCCATAACTGGTATAATCAGTGCAGCTCACCCCCATGTCAGGGGTCTGGTAGGGACTGCTTACTTCCTAAAACCTCTTGCAGGAGAGTTTAGTTCACCAACAGAACCATCAGTGGTGACTCAGAAAGCGGCACAAGTTTCTGACTGGTCTCTTCCAGGGAGATTTGAGATTAGCGTTTCCATTTTGAGCCTTTGCTATTCTAAAGGTGTCACCACAGGGAAAGTACCGTCTAAAACAGTGAGGTGGTGATGCAATGCAGGACTGTCAATGACAGCTAACCAGCTAATCCAGTAGCTCCTTCTTTCTTTGAGCTATGTTTAGATCCACCAAATGCCCAGTGAAGGAAGGCAATCAGTATGGACATTAGCAACACTGAGCTGTTGATTTACATCAGATGAGCATCCTGGCCCCTGACTGCAGTGTGTTTTCTGTCAGGGCTCATTTTATCCCAGCGTTTGTGTTGTTGGCTTGATGAAAGCAGTTTACAGTGGAGTAGTGCAAGCAAGTATGTGTTTACTTCTCAGCAATCAGCCTGGTCTGTGACCCATCAAGAAACTGGATGAAACTGCTTGGATTATTGCATGGCTCACCCAGCCTTCATGTGACTATGACACGGGACCCAGGCTGTCCTGTTTACAGTGGCTGCATCAGTGTTCCCTCTCCAGCCAAGGAGCTGAGCTACCCAGTCACCTTTCCAAGATCTTTTTATATATACACTAGGTCTTCATTTCTCTGGAATTCAGGAAGTGCAGCAATATGGCAGGGTGGGCAGGAATGGAATGAGTCCCACAAGGGAGATGTGTACAGATAGCAAATTATTTTTTCCCTATTTTGGAAATTCTTGAGGATTTGTGCTGAACAGCTTCAATGTTCAAGGGGGGGAAAAGTATTTTTAAACATCCTGGTACAGTCAGAAGCACTTGGAGAGGGAAGGGAGAAAGTTCAGTTGCAAATAACATTTATAATATTGTACCAGGCACTTGCAAAAATGCAAGGAGCAGATTCTGTACTGGAGCAAGAGTCTTTGTCATTTCTCTTCGCTCCAGCAGAAGTCAGGTACAACTTCCCTGGCAGAAATGCTGTGTCAGGGCAGAGGACATCACTCAACTTGTTATTACAAAAGAGCTGGTATAGAAGTATTTCACAGAAGATCCTTTAATGAAAGCACAAAGAACAACTGATATAAAGAAGCTGATTTTTAGTCTAAGTTCTTTCTCTGTGTTAGCCACAGAAACCCTGTACAATCTTAGGGAAATCAAGTTAAATTTCATTTAACCAGCTCCTCCTTAGTAAAAAGCAAAGATAATGACCCTTCTTTGCCCGCTCCTCCCTCCCTCCCTTCCCTTTGTGTGCTGTCACTACAACGACTCAGCCTGATGACAGACTGCTAAGCATCCCCTAAACCTGCAAATCCCACCTCTGCCATCACAGGAAGCCTGATCCTGGGGGTTTCCCTTCTCAGAGACTGTAGCTGCTTGTGCAGTGCCTGTAACAAGGGGGTCCCAACCTCACTCAGGATCTCAAGGGACCTAAACAGAGAGACAGCCTTACCATTTCACAGGATGTCCCTTCGGGGGGTTGATAGTTAGAGGTTTCTTTGTTCACCACTGCCAGGAAGAAGATAATGTATAGTTTCATGGCTCTGCAGGTAAAAATAATTATAGTTAGATTTCATATAGGACACAGTGGTCAACACATGCAAAAGTTGGCACCATATCATCATCTAACATGGAGAAGGACACAAGCAGCACAATAAATTAAGCCATCTCTGAGCATACAGCACTAGTGACCCACCTGTGTAGCTTTGCATCCCTTTCAGCCTGGTGGAAAGAGACCTATGTGAGGACTTGAAAGGAAGGTCCAAGGCATTTAATGGGTTTTCCCCAGTGTGATTTCATTTGCTGCCTAAATGATATCCAGGACACTCAACAAAGTCCAGATGTTCAAGCTGGGCAGAGTGTCTGGCATCAGGGAGAAAGAAAACTACTGAAGACCGAGTTATCTTCACACTCCCCATAGACACAGCACTGATGCTTTCAACTGGGCTTAAGTTTTGGGTGCCATGTCCTGAGCAAAGCCAATAGGTGCTGCTCAGTAACAACCAGAAGTGGGAACAGTTTTCATTTCCATCCACTACATTTTCTACTCCTCTTATCCCAGAGTGTTGAAGAGCTTTTACATATGTATCATTGTCGAGTTAATGCAAACAGCCTGAGGAGTAGACTGAGATTTTTCATTTTACCCACTTCAGGTTTGGACAGACTTATAAATACATTTGACAGGTGATCATAGAACCATGTGTTCCACAGGATCACAGAATATGTAAAGTTGGAAGGAACCCACAAAAATAATTGGGTCCAATTCCTGGTCCTGTACAGCACCATCCCCAAGAGCCACACACTGTGTCTGAGAGTGTTGTCCAAGTGCTTTTTGAAGTCTCTCAGGCTTGGCTTGGAAGGGACCTTTAAAAGTCATCTGGTGCAATCCCCCTGCCATGGACAAGGACAGATGCCTTACAAAGAGACAGATATAAAATAGAATGGATTTGTGCAAAACAGAGAATTCATAAGAGTTTAACTGTTTGGAAAGCACTCCATAAAAAAGCACAGAACTGCAAAAGAAGCAAACACTTCTGGGAGGTCTGTCACTGGACAATGGGGAAAAACAGAACCAAAGCCAAAGGCAAGTATTCCTGCTTCAAACAGCTCCAAATGCAACCCCAATCCCATGCACAAGCCGCTGGCATCAATGTACTGTTGCTTAGTGGCTTCCACCCACAGAGCATTGAATAGCTAGAAACAAAAGAGATCAGATCATTCTCAGCTGATGGAGATCGCCCTGCTTAGTCAATTTGATGGATGCAGCTGATGTTCCCTCACAGCACTGACAGTCACTGAACAGCAATGCCAGCAAGTTCCTGATGGGAATCTGCCCATTTCTCCCCTCCCCAACCATAGAACAGAGCTGTGTACTAGGAATAAACTGGGTAGGATTAGACCACAGCTACTCTATGTACAGTTTGCGTATTCCTTCCACTTCACAAGAAAACACCAGTGATGGATGATAACCTGTGACCCCAAGGTGAAAGAACAGGTCTCAGTAATGGGATCAGAAGTGTGCTCCTCCCTGTTAAAACTAAACCAAGGATGTTGATTCTCTATCCTTGAATCAATATTTGCAAAATATGCTGAAATCATCTGATGGAAGGAGGAATTACCAATATCACCATCTATAATGTTTCTGTTGTCCCCCTCTGTTTTTCATTCCCCATGCTTAGAGCAGCTGGGACCTCCTTTAAGGAGGAGAAATCTATTTTTATCATTTGAGTATGTTTGCTGTGGTGATGATAGAAGATGACCATACCAATGATTACAAGGCT
Organism: Peucedramus taeniatus; assembly: GCA_013400575.1. Lineage (NCBI taxonomy): Eukaryota > Metazoa > Chordata > Aves > Passeriformes > Fringillidae > Peucedramus > Peucedramus taeniatus. The sequence goes on along the minus strand of WBNO01021192.1, from coordinate 53,976 downwards.
TTTCTCCAAGCCCTCAAAGGGAAATCTTTTCTCTTCAGACAAAAGGAATTAAGCTGAGGATATTACCCACAACAGGGCACCACCATGAGGGACATGCTCTGCAATGTCCTTCCTTGTCACGCTGTCAGTGCAGAAAAAGATCTCTTTGCCTCTTAAATAATAAACCTGACACAATTCAGAGTCTTAACATATTTTGTAACTTCCTAAATTTCAGGTTTACAAAGCAATTGGGAAATTGATGTATTTGAACACCAAAAAAAAGGATGCAATGGTTTGCTGTGTAAGGCAAATCTGTAATAAACAAGGATGCTGTCCCTCAAGATGTTTCTAAGGTGGCTGTCATATACTGAAGCTCATCAAGGATGTGGTGGCCTCTTCCAGCATAAGACAACATAGACTCTGTCCTCACAGAAGCATTTAGTTTGGAAAGGCCCTCTAAGACCATCAACTCCAACTGTTCTCCCAGCACTCCCAAGGCCACCACTATCCCATGTTCTCAAGTGCCACATCCACACATCTGTTAAATTCCTGCAGGAATGGGATCTCCACCACTGCCCTGGGCAGCCTGTACCAGTGCTTAACAACCATTGCGGGGAAGAAATTTCTCCTAATATCCAAACTGAACCTCCCCTGCCACAGCCTGAAGCTACTTCCTCTTGACCTGTCATGGTACAGCCCAGCCTCCTTGCCCAAAGAGATTCCCTTCCTAGGGTAATTTTCAGTTCAGCTGTCCACCTGAGGAGCTTTTCCCACATAGCTTTTCTTTGAACAACCTTCAGATCCTTCTCAGCAACCTCTAGTGTGACACATCAGTGCATTTCCCTCTTTTCTACCCTCTGGGCAGGTCTCAGCATCCACCCACCCTCTCCCAGTGCCAAGCTCAGGGTTACAGGACCCCCATTCCCTTGGTGTGAGAGAGGGCATCTACTGACACTAAACCCTTCCTGCTGGCATTGATCTGTCTATCCACAGCTTACAAAAACAGTTTGGGAGCAGCATTAGCAACAACTCAAAGGAGCTTTTATTGCTTTGAGGCTTTTCCAGAGTTTAAGTAGCTTCATGATCAGTGCCTGTTTGCTCCCACTGGAAGCTGTGATAGAAACCCCAGCATAACTCAGAGCAGGATTGAGCTCTGAACCCTATTGAAATCCACAGCTTTCCATCACAGCACTTCAAAATCACACAGTGTCAATCCCAGCTGAAAAATACAGGTGGTTTAAGTCAATATCATCCCCAAGGAGCATTAATAAATCAGTCAAATAATTATAGAAAAAAGCGTACCCTAACCATGTCAGCATGTCCACTTAAAAAGAAGGAAAAACAGAGAAGGCAGAGAAGACCAGTAATTTGCCCCAATATACATTTCAAACCATGGAATAATAACAATTTATTCCCAGTTGCCACTTCAAAACAATGTTTGCCTCCATCTCTACCACAATACTAATCCTGAAACTACTTCAAAGATGTTGTTTGCAGCTAATAAAAGCAGCACTTTCCAGATCTCCCCCAAATGTAATTTCTGTTACTGCTTAGACAATTAACGGAGATGCTCTTCTGTGCCAAGAAAAGCTAAATACAAGAGAACACACAGAACAAAAATCACACTCCCCAGGGTCTGATCCTTTTCCACACTAGACTTTCCTGTTAAGTTAGAGCCTTCAGGGGTAAAAAGAGTGACTATTTCACATTTACCTTGTTTCAAGGGTTTCTTGCATCCCCAAACACTGTTTATCATCTCTTTAAAAAGCATGTCCAGCTCTTCAAAATCGATTCAGTCCTGGTATCGATGCAATTATTCTTCAGGTTCATGTTCACCCATTCAGGACCTAGAGGTTCACTCATAACTTCAGAATGAAGGCATTTCAGGGAAATAACATTATTTGGGACAGTGTCTGCTTTAAATTATGTTGCTTGTCTTCCTCTCCACTCCTCCCCGGGCTCTTGCTGGGTCCTAGCCACCCTGTGCTCTGAACAGAGTCAGCTACTGTGTGACATCCTGAAGCCCTTCCTTGGGGCAGGCACTGAGAAACAGGGGGATTTTTGCCAGAGGAACTGTCAGGATCAGGCTGTGGGTTTTCTCAGGAGAATAAGTAACTTATTGGCAATGCCATTGTTTGGCTGTGTGCGTGGGGCATGAGAGTGTGTTTATTTTGGGTGTGTCTGCAAGTTATATTCCTGGAGGGTTGTAGCCTCCTGCACCTAAATCTCTCTCTGCATCTTTAAGGAAACTGTGCTTGAGGATTAAATGTTTAAAATTCATGGCTGTTAATTATAAACCCCAGAATCTGGAAACCTGTTCTAGAAGAAATAACTTTTCTTTTTTCAGTCATCCTCCTAATGAGAGTGTGACTGCAGTCTGCTGGCAGGACGGGGGTCCAGTGTTGGCTACAACACCCTTGATGGATTTTCATGGCATGAGGAAGGAATTAGGGCTAAAGGCCTCCAAAAAGGCATTTTCAGAGGAGCTGCTGAATTTTTGGCTGTGAGTACACAGTACTGAATATACTGGATCCACTGGGAAGAATTCCTGCTGCAAAGGGGTGCTTTTTGTCATGCAGAAGACGATTTCAAATTGCCGAAGTTCAGCTTTTTATTTATTATTTTGTGCTGCCCTCTAGAGCTGGAGCAGCTGGTTTCCTCATTTCCTTTTGCTAATTAAGGCCTGCTTCAGGAAAACCCACCTCTACATAGATTTCCCTCCTGTTTTCTCCCAGAGACACAAGCCTGAACTGCCACAACACAGTTTTCCCATGGCTGAAAGACTATGCCAAAGAGCTGGACTCTTAGTTTGCTTAGTAATGCACCCTGAAACAAGAGGTATAAATCACAGAATTATAGAATCTCAGAATGGTTTGGACTGAAAAGGACTTTAAAGTTCATCTAGTTCCAGCCCCCCTGCCATGGGCAGGGACACCTTTCACTGGACCAGGTTGCATGTCTAGCAATAAAAATACTATGACAAGGTGACAGGGGAGGATTAAGTGCAATGGATAGAAAAATACTCGTTAAGCTCTGAGGATAATTGTCCACCAGTGAGATTATCATAATCTCAAAAAAGTTTCCCTTGACTGGGCCCTCATCACGTTAGATTTGATCACCTTCCCCCAAGCATGTCATGTCTTCAGCTTCACTTTGCAGTGCTGTTTTTCACTTCATCCCTTTGGCACGCTCCCTGGAGTCAAGCTCTCCATCTGCAATCCCCTTGGGTAAGCAGGAAATTCATGTTGAAACTGGGGACCACGGTGCTATTCAGAGATTTAAATGCCTTTTGGATGCTCTGGGTTTAGAGCTTGCCTTGACAGCAGTGTGCAATATCACCTGAAAAGCACAGATGCCTTGCAAGGCAAACTTTAAATATTTGAAGTCTCCAAGGAAAATACTTTTTTTTTAGTAGGATATTTTGATCTGATTTAGACTACAAATATCATGCCTCTAATTAAGAGCAGCAAGTGATCAGGATAATGGCAGCTTCCAATTTTTCTACACTTGGATGTTCAGAGCACTTTAGGAAGTTTGGATTTACAGGGATAAAAATAGCAGGGATTTTGTGCTTTTTAAAAAGCCAGCTCTGTTCCTCAAGCTGTTTTATTGAGTAACCAGGTAGCTGTGCCAGGTGAACTGTAAAGAAGAGCCTGGACAGAAACAAATGCCAAAGCAGGAGGGAAGGCCATGCACTGATTCTACTGCTCGGGGCTTTGCTTCAATAAAACCCCACTCTCAGAGGACACCAGCTGCAGTGGGAAAGATCAGTGCTGTCCTTGCCATCTTTGTCTTTTCCCAAAGGGGATCTGGCAGCAAACAGTTTCAAACACTCCAAAGCATTAGGATGATTTCCCAAATTTTCAATATTTTTGGCTTTGGGCTACCCAGCAGTTTACACCTTAAAGCGGTGTTGAAACATTAGCATGGTATGGGCTTGGTAAGACACCTGCAGGGCAAGTGTCATCTGCATCAGTCAACAACTGGGTCATAGAATCAGAGAACGGCCTAATTTGAAAGGGACTTTATAGAGAATCCAACCCCCCTGTCATGGGCAGGGACACATCCCACTAGACCAGGTTGCTCAAAGTCCCAGCCATTCTCATCTTCATCACACAGATTAGAGAATCAAGCTTTTTTGCCCACAAAATAGCAAGGGCTGTCCCATTCCAACAATGCCAAAGGGTGTGTTGGTTTGCATCAGGGAAGTGATCTTCTAAGAGAAGCTGCTAGCAGTTTCCTCCATGACAAAAAAAACAATCGGAAATTAGCTTTAGGAATTGTCAATCGGTTAAACCACTGAGAAAGCTGATACGCCTCTGTGAACACCCATGTTAGGGAAAAAAAATCCCGGGAATTCTGCCTTTTCTTTTCCGGCCTGAGAGCAAGTNCTGGCTGCTGAGCTCCCAGCCACCCCCCGGCCCAGCCGCAGCCCACGCAGCTCCCGCCAAAAGCTGCTGAGCCCGGCCGGGACACGGGACCATCTGCAGGCCCCGGGCGAGATATTAACTCTGCAGTGCTTCAGTCCTCCCTCGAGAGGAAAGGATAACGTGCATGCATGCACAGGAGCAACATAAGACACCGAGGTCAGTGAAGAAGAAGTCAAGTCCCAGATGGGAGAGATGAGGAGATGCCTTAATCTTAGGGCTGAAATCCTCTTATAAAGCTATAGAGAAAAATTTAATTGATCCATCAAACTTTTTTTTCCCTATAATGCATTGAAGAATTATGAGGGGATGGATTGTTCAAACCTGTGTTAAAACAGGCAAATGTTGAAATAGCTGTGAATTTAATAAGAAGTTTGAACAGAGAGAGAGAAGAGTGATAAAGACCCTATGCCCCCAGGGAGAGAAGAAAAAGACCTCTATTCTCAGAGATGAAAATGATCTCAGAAATAGATAACCTTTGCATTTGAAGAGTTCATCCTTAAAATAGTACCCCATAACTTGACATGGCCCATAAACACAGCTGTAGGAAAAGCTGTGAAAAATGGGAGGGACTTCACAATTGCAGATTTAATTTTTCTGGGTGGCTGCTATTTGTGAAAATTAGAAGCCATGAGAGACCTGTTTTTTTGTAGAAAAGTCTCCATAAATTTACTAGAGAGACTCCTCTCCCTAAGTAAACTGAAGAAAAGCTATTCTAGATGTGATAAACTGAATTATTTCTGTGCATTGTGAGTGAGAAAGAAAAGGTTGTAGGGGGAGGAGAAGTGTTCTAAAAGTTTTATCCTGATTCTTATTATTCTTTTTTTTTTTTTTTTTTTAATTGTTAATAAGGTTTTCTTTATATCCTTTTAAGATTTGAGCCTACTTTGCCTTCCTGATAATCCTATCTCACAGCAGGAAATTAGTAAGTATATTCTAGTGAGCGCACTGGCGTTTGGCCAGCACTGAAACCCACCACAAAGGGTTTGCACCTGCAAACCTGTGAAATCCTTATTTTCCAGTGATGTTTCTGCAGTCACTTTCTACTCAGTTTCTGTCAATGTCAGTTGAATTTCATCCTCTGTCCCCCAGAGTGAGGGACACCTTATCAGACCTCTCCTCTCCTTCAAACCCTTTCCCCACCATGCCCAGAGCAAGAAGGAAAAACAGATATAAGCTGCTGGATCTTACCAGTCAGTCTGTAAACTGCTGCACGTTCCCAAGGGTTTCAGAGGAACAAGAAAATGTCTTGATGATTTTGTGTCTTGAGTCTCCAGACCTTTTGGAGTCTGCCCATTCATAATGCTGCTGCTTTCTAAGGCACTGCTTTTGAGTCCTGTGTCAAGCTCCATAAATCAAACTCTCCAGAGAGGTAAATAAAACAAGTTCCTGCCTTAGAAAGTGGGTCTGAACTGTAAATGCATTAGTGGAATAAGTCTTGCTCCTTTTTGGCTGGAATAGCTCCCTGGTGATTCATCCCACAGGGGAGATGGAGACAACATTAATATTAACCCTATTGAAAAGAATACCCAATGCCATCCTGAGCCACAGACTTTGGGAAGGAGGCACAGCTCCAGCTCCTGACACTCTGCAACATCTCCAGAAGCTGATTCTCCTGGTTTATTTTGCCCCTGCAATCTGCACTGTGTTTGGCATCTCACAGACAGATGCAGCCCCTAGTCTTCCTGGTGTCAAATCCACAGATCAAAATAGAGACTCCTCCATCTCTTGTAAACCCAACAAGGCTTTTCTCCTGTCTTCTGAAGCTGCTACCTTCCTTCCTTCTCCTTCTGTCCTCTCTCCATGTGCATCTTTATCAGATGTTCAGTCAATAGCATTTCCCCACCAAAAATGAACATTTCCAATTATTGAGGTCTTAGCCAGGTTGCCAATTTTATTCACCCTTTTTCCTCCTACTCTTTTCAGGAAAGAAAATGTAAATTAACAGGAACTGAATGAAACCCACAAGCCTGAAGAATTTGTGAGTGAGGGGATGGGCAAAGGGACAGAGGGAGATGGGAAAATGAAAACTGTTACATCAGCAAAAAGTGACATCAGCAAAAAATGCCAAATGTACTGACATTTGCAAATTAAACTATCTAAGCATGAAATACTCTTATTGGAGAACAAAATTCAGATTCAGGAACCAAACCAGAATATTTTCTTACCGGTTTATAAAACACTTTTAATTCAGCAATATTGTTTTTTATAGACAGTGAGGTCAGTTAGGAAAAAGGTGTACTGATTTTATAAAATCCAGTAGGAGACAAAATGAGGTGAGGAAAATTATTTATGATAGATTTGATTTACATAATACTGGTATCCATCCTTGAATCCACCCATCATTGTATTAGTAAAAGGCCAAGCACTGATACAGTCACTAAGATGTAACCATCTGCCTAAAAAAGAGATGACAGGTTGTAAATTTTTGCTCTTGAAAACTAGAAGATTTCAGCATTTTAGAGTAATATGTTTATTTTAAAGTATAAATTAATGCATCTTAGTTAAAAAAAAAATTATCACTGTTTTGCAAAGCCAAATTATTGCTTCTATTTAAGGGAAGCATATTTGTCTTTTATCAAAAATACTTTTATCCAAATTACAACTGGGCTTAGCCTTAGAAAATTTACTGTGATTTTTATGTAAACTATGATTTTCTAAAACTTTACTACTTCCAAATATTGCCTAAACATTCATTCTCATTATAACAGTCCAGATCCAGCAAAGCCATCTCAGTAAATCATCGTTCACCCAAAGGTAATGATTCAAGATGTCAGGACCTTAAGAGCAGCAAAATAACCCTGCCATCTCACACCTAATGCTCCAACTGGGAGAGCTCAATGACAGCACTGACAGGAAGAGCAAACAAGCCAAACAGCATTTTGCCTATTTTACCCAGGGACTGTGTGATTTGCCCAAGGCTGTATTAGGATTCAGTGTTGGACAGCTGGTTGAGTGGCATCTAATTAGTGTACAATGCTGATCTCTGCTGCACTCCTAATTCAGAAGGTTATAATACAATAGTACCATAAATAGACTGAAGTCCTGTGAAGAAAGAAAAAACACAATCATCTCCCCATTTTCTGTTCCTGCAAACATGGAGAATAATAACAAAAACGGTGTATGACAACTGTACTGTTATAAACTCACTGGTGCCTCCTTAATATAAATGATCTAACTCACATAGAGCAAGTCTCTGACGGATTAAATATAAAACTGGGTGGATAGAGCCATCTACACAGCGTGTTTAGCCAGTTCCTCAGCCTATTCATAAACACAGAACATTTTATTTATACAGTACCTTCCTCATCTGTGTTAGTTTCAAAGGCTGCAGCTCAAAGTCACCAGAGCCCTCATCTCTCCCATAGTTGAAAGTGTAACTTTCCAGCAGGCTCCCAGGTTCACACACATCTCCACATACCTGCTCTGTGGATGGAGGAGGAGAAGATTTTGTCTCTGCTTGCAGCCTTTTTTTCCTCCGACTCTCCCAACAGCCTTTCCAGCGCAAGCCAAGGAAGAGTTTCCTTGGGGAAGTCGTACCTCTGTTGCATGCCAGCTGACTAAAACTCTGCGAGCGCTGAGAAAAGTTTGAAGTCACAGGGAGAAAAAAATACTCCCCATAGACTAGTCCTTGAATTCATTCCTTTGCAGTCATAAGCTCTTATGTATTTCCAGGCTCCCCCGAGTACATAAATACATCCATCCATAATGCTTTTAAAATATGTGTGTCCTCTGTGCTTCTCTTTATTCTCCATTTTGTTCATTCAGCCTTGTCTTATTTCCTGCAGTTTCTCAGCTGGTAATTATGCTTCTCTCGTATTGACACATGAAACAGTCTGTGAATACCACAAAAAATTCCCCTCCACAGACGTTGGGACATGTGCTTGTCTCTGAAGTCATCTGTGCCTGTCCCACAGCTGTCAGCCTGGAGATTCTCAGGGGTTGGTGTAAATCAGGGGCACTGAGCTGGCTGCAAACCTTACATTTCAAGTCCATGCAGGAGGGGGTGTGTAGGAAAGAGGTATATGGGAGTAGGGCGAGCACATCATGTTTGGTGTCCCACCAAACAGGTCATTTGTGTCTTCATGGCACAGCAGTGGGATGGCCAAACACAGCCTTGAGGGAAAGGATAAATTCAATTTAATGCTTGAATGGGTAATAATGTAAATACCTTCTAGGAAGGGCTGTGGGATGAATTTTCTTTCTTTACTTTGGGTGTTATAGATGAGTAATGTAATAGTTGGCTCTCACAATTAAGAGATAGATATTATGTGGATATATAGCGATGTTATTGTAATATGTCCTCCCATAGCCTTCTTTTTCCTCCCCCTTGTAATAGCCTCAATAGTAGGGCATTTAGAGAAGGTCAGTTTATTACCTGGAGTCGTGGTGTAACAACACCTGACCTCCAATCAAGATGTAAGAAAGTAATCTCCACCAATGCATGGCAAAAAAAGAGTTAACTGACAAAACTTTGGGAGGGGGCTAAGGATATAAGGATGTGGCTGGTAGTCACGGGGGCTCTCAGCACTGCAATTTTTCCTTATTCAGTCCTTTGTTGTATTTTTTGTTAAGGTTTAATAAACCTTTTCAAATTTCAAAAGTGAAGGCAATTCTCCCAGTGTGAAGCTCTCTTATTTCAGATGCGATGCTATTGTGTAAGTTGGTGGGGAACATGCACATTGTCTATGCTGTCTTCATCTGTATACACATGCCTGGATGTCTGGGCAGGTCTTCACTGGCTTGTCTGCAGCACTATAAACCTCTGACAGGGTTTTGCCAGCCCTTCAGTGGATGCCTTAGGACCAAACTGAGTCTTGGCTTTACTAGCTAGGCTAAGACCTCCCCTGGGCCACCCAGCCGTGGAGCTCCCACAGGCACCAGGGATCAAAGAAAACATTCCAGGGACCACTGCAAATGTCCCACCTTCTCCCCTGCATGTACAGGGAACATCTCAGCTGAGTGATCTCCCTCAGAGGAGAGATTTCCCTTCAGCATCATGTGTTTCATCCCCTTCTCACGAAGATATGCAACAATGGCAGAGAATTTTCACCCCAGAAAATTAAGTGCTGGCTCCCTTCTCCCAGACAGCATCAATTCTGTCCTGCTCTCCCAGGTCTGCTTATTAAAATCAGCTGAAAGCTACATCCTTTTGTACCGTGTGCCAGACAGATTTGTGAACTCTGCTAAACATTTGCAGGCTCCAGCTTTTGCTTCTCTGCAACAGGTTTGCTCTCTGTAGCACACCAGGTCCTCTGAGTTGGAGTTACTTCAGAACTGCACCATACTGGGCGATTCAAGATGAAAACATCTACGGATGTGAAAAACGTGGTTTGTTAAATATCTCAGTAAATACACTTAGCTCATGTTGGTGCAATAAGATTGCAATAAGGCTAATCAATTTAATAGCAACATGTACATAATGGTAACAAAGGAAACAACAGGGTTTTTTTACTGCCTCAGCTATTGCCTATGTACAAGTGTAGCTGTATATGCGTTGTTGTTGATGTTGTTGTTACTATTACTATTATTATAGACCAAAACTCACCTCATTACCCACAATAGCTTATTTGGATGGATTGACAAAGGGAGTTCACCAAGGAACAAGTATATATTGTATATATATGTCACCACAGCAGGACAACCTGATGACCAACTTGATGTCACAGTAGCCAAGCCTGGAGGATCACTGTGGCCCTGCTGCTTAGAGGTGGAGATCCAATTGTATTTCCCAGGTGGTGCATGGCTGGCTAATAGGAAAATAGTCCATCACAGAAAGGATGGGAAGTCTCCCAACATGAAATTTCAGACTACATGGAAGCAGCAGGAATAATTCCCACAGAACCTGCTGTTGTTAGACTCCATCTCTAGTATGTGGGCAGCAGAAACTTGGGTCAGCCTATGGTTTATTCCCAGTGACACTTAAGTGCTGATGGCTTTTCCAGTTACATCTCTCCCACTAAAGATATCTCTCCCAGGGAGTGATCCCTGGCCTAATCCACACAAACCTCACCCTTCTTTAGGGGAAGTTGGACATGTCCAGGGTGTGTAACACTCAGTTTATCTACCTCTGGATAGTGACCTCACTACTCTGAGATCATTGTTTCACTGTCTTTTAGAGTGCTCTGAGTAAGGTGGGGACAGCATGCAAAGCTGCCCTAGAACAGTGTAGGAGGACTGTGCAGAGCAGAAGCAGCCAACCTGATCCAGGCCCTGACAAAAAACCCAAGGACTACACCCAGCTTGGAAGGAACAATCTGGTGTGGTGGGGAAGGGTGTCCACAAGAGAGCTAACCTTCAATGTGATTGATATGAAGAGCCAGGTTATCTGACAGCATTGATGTAGCCATGCATACCCCATGGAAGAACCTGAGGACTCTAGGAGGGACACCACACCCTGCAGACTTGTAGGATCATGCCTCCAAAACTGCTTGGAAGCACCAGTCCTACAATAATTTCTGCTGGTACCTGCCATGCACAAATAGTACATTCTGGTGTACTAGAGCTGCAAGATGTGGCAATTGGCAAACACCACTTCAAAACAAAAAGCCCACAGGTCAGTGCTGGTCACATAAAGTCAATCTTCACCATCTCCTCACCCTACAAGTCTCATGGGATTCCCATTCTTCCATAGTAGAGGTAACAGGCTTGGTTGGTGGGGCTGGCATGAAGACAAGCAGAAACCCATGAACAGAAAGCAAAATTTCCACCTGCTGATGATGCAAGACATCACTGCCACTATAAGTATCATTATCTTCAACTGATGTTAGCCCAGTTGCTTTCTAGAAATTATATTTTAAAGGAAAAAAAATAAGAAGAAAAATAAGACAAAAGAAAGAAAACAAGAAGAAAACTGGCAGGTTTTAATCACTTGCAAAAGATTAGAGGTTGACCATGTGCTCATCTCACACTTAAAATAGGTTCTATCACGTCAACAGGATGCCCAACTCTAAGTATAAATTATATTTCCCAAGACTAAACAAAGTTTAATATTTATGCTCCATTTCCTCCTGCTCCAATTATAGCTTGTTCTTTAAAAAAACAAACAAACATGAGGAACAAGAGGTCCAAGAGCTTTGCTCTGGCCCCATTTTCTATTCCTTCAGTGTTGAGGGAAGTTTGATGCTGGGAATAGGATGATGTTTCACATGCTGGGATTTTGGCTTGTCTTGGTGCTGATCTGGTGGTGAGCAGAAAAGGGAAGTTGTCCTGGTCAGCTGTGACTCCTGTCCCATATCAGTCTCATCATATGGTGCCTACAGCTCTCAGGTACTGTGTCTTCAGCTGAACAAAGAAGAAGCTGCTCTTGGCATTTCCCTGGATTAGGCTTGGCTCAGTCCCCTGTGGTCCCAGCCATGATCTTCCTCAGGTCCACCTCACCTTGGGCCATGAAGACATTGGCGTTGCAAGATGCAAACAGCTCCAGGTACAACTGCAAAAGAGACATACCTTAACTAGCTCCAAATCAGCTACCAGTGACCCCAATAGCTGTGAAATCCATCCCAAAAGCAAGGTAAAAGACGCGTGTCCAGTTCTCCTGGGACACTTCACCCTCACCCAGCCAGATATGACCAGCTATGAAGCAGTCAGCTGCACCCATGTTATGAATCCCAAATTGGAAGGATGAGCATAGTCCTGGGCATAGTCCTGGCTCATCTTGTCAATCTTAGGTGACAGGGTCCTCAGGCACTACTTGATTCCCTGGCGGGCAATGACAAAATATTGAGCAAGAATGCAAAGTTTACAGTGCTTGAGACATTTGTGGAGTGCTTTGGAATGTTGTATGTCACTCGAAGTGGCAGATATTGTGGAAACTCCTGGTGTAAGTAGGTACTACTGCAGGATAAAGTTGATGTGGCTTTGGTGATAAGGGTCTTCTGCAGACTGAGAGACCACAGAAGATAATACAAATAAGTTGTGATGGAAACATCTCCCCAGATGTGAGGGTTGCTGGGGCATGCAGCAGTGAGGCAGTAAGGGAAAAGGGAGAGGAAAAAGGCATGGGCAAAACTTCCAGACAAGTAAACCCATATCACAGGAGTTTCAGAGTCTCATAATTTTTGGAGGGTTGAAATGGGCCAAATGGAATTTGTGTGAGGGGCCAAAACTCCAGAGTTTCCAGGGCTCTCTGGTTTTATCTTCCATCCTCTGTGGACCTCAGACATACAACACTACCCAGCAAGACTTTGAGGTGGGGCTTGCAAGCAGAGTTTCAGGCGAATGTCTCAAGAATATGGCAATAAGGACAGACAGCGCCTGCCTTGCTTGCACTTGCCTGCCAGCTCAGATGGTTGGAAGCAGCTTGCATCCAACCCAGATTTCAGGACAGTGTTTCTGTCCACTACTTTCTGCCCACCACTTTTTCTGCCCACTACTATCTCCAGGGACATCTTCGAGCCTGTGTTTGAACATCCCAAAGCTTAATCAGCAGGTTTGGGAAACTGTGCTCCATGGGACAAATCTGGTTTATCTCAAAATGCACATCAAATGAGACTGATGTGGTTTCTATTGCAAATATTTCTCATAACTCTGTTCTACCACTGCAATAGCAGGAGAATCTATGAATCAGGTGGTGCTAAACAAGCAGCAGAACAGTTTTCTCTGTTGTCTGTGCTAATGGGATTAAAGATCATGTTTCACTCTAAACCTCCTGCTCAATTTAAAGTGTGAAATGTCATCCATTCTTTCTTCTCTTGGTTTCCTTTTGGGTAGGGGAATGAATGTCATTCATGTCTGGCATTTTCAGTCCCTGCTATTGATTCATACCTTATGAAAATCAGTTAAAACTATCAAACACCATTGAAATAAATAAAATTTCCCTTTTTGTTGCCCCTCCTTTCTGCCTCTTTATTTTGGCTAGGTGATGTCTTACTGGAGGGAAGCTAGTGAAAGGATTACTGTCATTCTGTGTACAAGGCCTTGAAGCTAATGATGACACAGGTGATTTTCAGATCATGCAGAAAAGGATTTCACCACAGTTGGTTGAGAGTGTGTTTTTGCTCCTTTTATGTCAGGTTTTTTTGGCAAGCACTGAAAAGAAATTTGCAGTCATAATTCTAGGGAGAGAAGAAATTGGTTAGAAATGCTCTATTTTTGTCATGTTCCTTAAACCCTTTGATCCTTCCCATAACACGCCCTTGTTCCATCACTTTGTCATTTTTTTTATAGCTTACAAGTGTGTTATTTCCAAAATGCCTCTGCTTCCTACACAGTGTGTTAGCTTTTCTTGAATAACATAACTTCCACCCCCAATGACGTATTTTGGAATTTATTTTTTCCATTAAGGAAAATGACTGAAATCCTGACTTAAACCCTGAGCATGCTCCTTGCTCTACAGTCTGTCATGCCAGTCCCTGTGTGTACTGCTTCAGGTAGAACATACTGCAGGAAGAGAAAAGTAAATGCATCATCTAACTGATGTCTTGGCTTAGAAGACAGGTGTCTGCTAGGGAAGGCAGAAAAGGCTCCCTTGGAATGGAGAATATCCATTCCAAATTATTTGAGTTTTGAAATTAAGGGGCTCTCGGGCAAAGAAATGGGAATAGGAATAATAGTTCTTTACTAGTATGCATAATAAAACAAACAAACAACAACAACTCCAGCCTCAGTAACAAACAGCCCCAGGAGCCCAGTGACCGCCTTTGCCGCCGGCGGCTCTTTCCCCTTCGGTGCAGTTCCGGGCACGGCCAGCAGGGGCGCTGGTGGCTCCCGGTGGGCGGGGCAGTGCAGTGATCCCCACGGGGCTGCAGGGGGCGCTGCTGGCTCCCGGTGGGCGGGGCAGTGCAGTGATCCCCACGGGGCTGCAGGGGGCGCTCCGGCGCGGGCTCGGGGAGCGCGTGGCAATGGCGGCTCGGCCCAGACGGGAAGGGGGGGAAGAGAGGCCTCGCTCCACAGAGCCCCGGGGCAGCCGATCCCGGTGCCCAGCAGGACTCTCGGAAGCAGCAGGTGAAGAAACAGTGGGGGGCGGAACAACAGCAGCCCGGCTCCGAGCAGGGCAGGGAGAGGCAAAGTTCAGGATTTCCAGGTGCACGAGCAGATGGTGATAGGTGTCTCAGGGCTGAGCTCCAGTGGTGCCGGTGAATTCTTCTCCCAGTAAGAGACTGCCTGGCTGTCCTCCTCTGATGCCGGAAAGCAAGAGAGCCCTGCCCCTGTGAGAAACGACTGCTCACTTCTCAAAGTTTTAAAAGGTTTATTAAAACCTTAACAAAAATTTCAACAAAAATAAGGAGAAACAGGCCTGGGAGCCTCCCTCATGGCTGCCTACCACGTGGCTCATATTCAAGATGGATGCTTTGCCTTTTATAGCT
>WBNO01021192.1:0-39124 GCA_013400575.1 Peucedramus taeniatus | reverse complement strand
CAAGCTTTTGTACACATCTTCTTTCTCCCTGTCCTAGATAACTGAGGCACTCTGATGGCAGCAATACAAAGGAGGGGGGGGCGGGGGGGGAAGGGGACTATGGGGAGAACAGAGGACATCTAAACTATAATAATATAACTATACATCAATAAAGCTTCTCATAATATTTACACAATATCCATCCCTTAATTATGAGAGCAAATCATCCCATTATCCATCTATAACACCCCCAATCCTGTCTCCTTTTTTACCTGCCCCCATTCTCATGGTATCTCCTCTCCCCCACCCCCAGACACTCCCAAAAAACCCAAAGGAGTTCCCCCTCCCCACCATCAGTGCTTATTAGCAAGTCAATGGGAACAAAATTCCACAGATAACAGGGAAAGAACAGAAAAAACCCAACCCCCAACAACAACCTAGAACAGAGGCTAGACAAGATTAAGAGAATGAAAAGTAGGTATTTATTAAAGGTGCACCTGGGTGTAAATAGGTACACCTTTGGTAGTCAAAAGCCTCTGAGAGATGCTACACCCAAGATGGACGACGGTCACAAGTTTTTCAGACAATTATAAGTTTGGTCCATTAACCCCCCCTATCGGGGTTAATCCCCCCATTATAGCTTCAGGTAAAGAAGTCATATATCCTGAGTTTGCTTCCCTCCCTAATTCAATTTTGTTTATACTCTTCAGGACCTGAGGCTGTAGGCTGTCCTTGAATTTCAGGCCTAGAGGGATTGTTTCGTCTGACCAAAATGTGAAGACAGTTAACTAACACTTTATATGGAGTTTAGAATTATGCACTAATGTGGTACAGGATTTGAAAAGTATAAGGCCAAAAATCCTAAGGCATCATAACAACCCTTTGGACCAAAGAATGAAGCTGGGGATACACTGGGAAACAGGGGAATGCTGGAGTTAAGTCAATGGACTGGGAAAGCAGACATAGGGCAACAAACCGAAGGAAACAATCCTGCTCATCCATTTGATTTTTCCAAACATTGAAACCTAATTTGCTGCTGACCATCTTCTTGATTTCAGAGGTGGGATGCACTCAGCAAAAACTTCAGTGTGTTATAGATGGATAATGAGATGATTGGCTCTCGCAATTAAGGGATTAATATTGTGTGTATATTACGAGAAGCTTTAGTGTGTTAGAAGGTTTAGGGTTTAGAAGGTTTAACTTTAGAAGGGGTTAGAAGGATTAACTGTTTAGAAATGTGTTCAAAATGTTACAATGGTTTGTTCCTATTCACCCCTGTTCGGTTTCTTCTAATGGTCTCTTGTCGGGGTCTCAGAGGTCGGGATGACCCTGATATGTGTAAAAGTCTCTCTTTTCCCAGCCTAGTATCCAAAGAAGGAGTCAGGACTCACCGTCTGCAGCTTCCAAGGTCATTTATTTTCTCTTATCTAGTACAATTTTTCCCTGACCCATAGTGATCCATCTGGCAGGACAGACAGAGGCGCTCTGCCCGCCCTCCGGGGGGTGTTGTCTTTTTATACTATAATCTACGTGTACATTATTTACAGTTAATTCCCAATACCTATCACCCATATTGCACAGTCTGTCTCTACTCTAAACCAATCCAAAAGTGCCAACATCACCCAGAAGATGAAGGCTATGAAGAAGGAGAAAAAAGAACAGGACACGCCCAAATCCCTCCATCTTGGCCCCCAAACCCCTATTTTAAAAACCCCAAAATTCTACTTTTCTACTTTGTGATAAACTATCACTCTACTTAACTTTTGTGGCTTGTGCTTCCTCATATAAAGTTGATAGTTTTTTCCATGGATTGAAATAAAAAACACAAGGGTCTTTCGCTTCATGCCAAGACCTCTGAGCCCCCTGCGAGGGTCTCAAGCCATCCAGGACAACCAGCGGGATGTCCTGGGTTCTGACAGTCTCTCCCAAAAGCTTTCTCGGCTTTCCTATGTCTATAACCAAAACCCAGCCCCCAGCAAACTGTCTGTAACACCCATAACTGATAATGTTCTCTGTCAGTTATGGTATTTCCCCTCAGTTATTGGTATGCACATTCCCAGCCCCATTCCTGATTGGTTTCACCCCCCAAAATCCTCCTCCCAGCTAGTCCTGATTTGCTGTGGGATGGGCAGGCTGCCCGTGGGGCAGGCAGGCAGCCCACACTTAAAAAGGGTCCGCTCCCCCTTTGTTCTGGCTCTTGCCTCGTGGTTTGCTCAAGCTGCTGTTCCCCCTGCCCCCGCTCCGGGTCAGCGCAGCGCGCTGCCGATCCCGTGCTACACCACCTCCCGGCCTGGCCGGCCCCACTAAGCCCACCAGCCCCGCTCCGGGTCAGCGCCAGCGCTGCTGCTGATACCGCACCTGCACTATCGCCAGAGCTCGAGCCCGCTGTGTGGCACAGACCCTCCCTGTGCCTGCAGACCGTGCCAATCCTGCTCCGTGCCTGCACCATCTCCGGGAGCGGCTGGTGCCACTCCTGCCGCGGTCTGCACCACCCGCCGGAGCTCGAGCCCGTGGCAGCCCGCCTGTCGCCACGCCAATGCCAGAGCCCTCTCGTCCCACTCTTCCGCAGTCCCAGCGGGGCTGCCGCATGCCGAGTGGGTGGCAGCGAGCTCCCGCCGCCTCCCCGACACCAGACCACCGCCTGGCTTTACCCCAGACCGTGCCGCACCGCTCTGGACTGCTCCCGCCTCTTCCTGCGGCTGCAACTGTTACAGATCGTGTTCGGGGCTTCCCCCTCACGGGGGCACTGCCCGGCAACAGACGCAGGTCAGCGCAGCCCCGCTCCCGGCCCAGGAAATACAGCAGCTTGGAAACCCACGTAAGAGAGAGCCCTTCCTCATTTCCTTCACTCCTATCTCCAACACGGGTCCACAGACATCGGCCGTATTGGCTGGCCCAGAGCCCGCTGAGTTCGGCCGAACTGTCACCCTTTTGCCTGCCGAGGGCAGAGGCGGGGGGGTGGTCACTTGTGACACTCGCCGAGGGGAGGCAGGGGTTGGAGCTAGCCAGCTTCTAGACTCGCCCCCCCCATCCTGAGACCAAGGCGAGGTGTCAGCTTGGCGCCCAACATGTAGCTTCAGCAATCAGGAGCGGGGCAGATCACGCACAGGGGTGGTGTAGCACGGAATCGGCAGCGCCGCGCTGGCCCAGAGCGAGGGGGGAACAGCAGCTTGAGCAAACCACGAGGCAAGAGCCAGAACAAAGGGGGAGCGGACCCTTTTTAAGTGCGGGCTGCCTGCCTGCCCCACAGGCAGCCCACCACTCCACAGCAAATCGGGACTAGCTGGGAGGAGGATTTTGGGGGGTGAAACCAATCAGGAATGGGGCTGGGAATGTGCATACCAATAACTGAGGGGAAATATCATAACTGACAGAGAACATTATCAGTTATGGGTGTTACAGACAGTTTGCTGGAAGCTGGGTTTCGGTTATAGACATAGAAAAGCTGAGAAAGCTTTTGGGAGAGACCATTAGGAGAAGTCGAACAGGGGTGAATAGGAACAAACCATTGTAACATTTTGAACACATTTCTAAACAGTTAAACCTTCTAACCCCACTGCGATATTAGTGATATACAGTTATGTTACTCTAGTTTAGATGTCCTTTGTTCTCCCCATGGTTCCCTTTCCCCCCCTCTCTATTGTCACCATCAGACAGCCTGGGCTGTCTAGGACAGGTAAAAGAAGGCTGCACTTGTGCCCCTTGCATGGGGCAGCTGGGAATGGAAAAGCTTGTTCCTAAGGGGGCGCGGCAATGACGACTCCTGACCTCCAATCCAGTTACAGGAGATCGATCTCCACTGATAAACGGCAGAGAAGAGCTGAGTGACAGACTTTGGGAGGGGCCGGGGTTGGCTGATGCAACCCCCAGGGGTATAAAAGACTGAGCACCCATCTTGAAGATGAACTGGCCACGTGGTATCCACGAGGGCAGTTCCCAGCACTGCGAATTTTTCCTTATGTAGTCCTTTTGTTGTATTTTTGTCAGGGTTTAATAATTGTTTTAAATTTTCAAAGTGAGCAGTTGTTTCTCACAAGAGCCAGTGCACAGGCTACTTTTCCACTAGGAAGTTTAGTGCACTGGAATGGTGAAATATGGGCAACACAGAAGCATAGATAATTATGCTCAAATATGTATCACCAGCTCCCTGACAGGTAGAAGTGATGGCAGCAAATTTGAAGAGCTGAGTAAATTCCTGGGCTCCTTTTTCTCATAGAAAATTGTAACCTCAGAATGATGTAATAGGTGAAAAAGGTGATACCTCTGATCAAATATCGACATGTACAAGGTTAGTATCTATCAAAGGACACTGATTCTGATAAACTCCACAGCTCATGGAGGGAAATAGAAGCTCTTCTTGCTTGTGATTAATCTCATTCTCCAGTAGATGTGTCACCCACAAGGAGCTCCAACTTTCTCACAGTGAACAAGGGAGTGGTGAATGACTAACACAGACACAGACATTCAAAATTAAGGGAAATTAGTCCCTCTTGTAGTCAGAAAAGAGAATTTGGGGATGATTTTTTTTT
The DNA here is from genome assembly GCA_013400575.1 of Peucedramus taeniatus. Taxonomy (NCBI): domain Eukaryota; kingdom Metazoa; phylum Chordata; class Aves; order Passeriformes; family Fringillidae; genus Peucedramus; species Peucedramus taeniatus. The sequence goes on along the minus strand of WBNO01021192.1, from coordinate 34,616 downwards.
CCTGGTTGTGGGTGTACCTCTTGCTGGTGTAAATTTCAGCTTTTCAGCTCAGGCTGGATATATCAATTCGTTAAGATAATTTCCAGGTTTCCTTGAGAGAAGCCAGTTGATGATGGTATCTCTGGATGTGTTACAAATGTAAGTGAATTTGCCATTCTGTTGTTGCTTTGAGGGTCTGACATCCATCATCCCACTGAGCAAAGCCCTCAACAGGATTCCTCCATGAAGAGCCTCAGTACCCCTATAAAGCATGTCCTCATATAAAAATGTAAAGATCTTTGTTAAGAAATTGAGATGCAGCTTCTGGGGTTAGATTCTACACCCCTTTTCCTCCTCAGGTCAAAGGCACTGTGTTTTAGACAGTGATCCTTACAGACCTCATGGCCCATCTGGAAGGTCTGTCTATGCCATATTATAAGCATCTCCTGGATGAAGGGGTGTGCTCTTTGGATTTGCTCTCTGGCATCAAGATTACTGTATTTTTATTCTCTCCATATCATGAGTGAAAAGAAGAGAAGCTCTTCTTTTCTCACTGGACATTTTCAAAAGGTCCCTCTTGCTGATAGCACACTTCACAACTTAATGGATGAAATCAACTGTTCCCAGGACTCAGGACTATGAGAATGGACAAACCTATCCATGCTAGGTTTGGATCTCAGTCATTTCAGCTCTCAGGTAAGACATTCTTGACAAGGGATCAGTCCTTTTACCATACTTAAGTGAATATCCACTTATGCCCAATGAAAAGTGGGTAGACATACAGCTCCTACTGACCTCTCCCTTTCTCCACACACACACATGCCAACACCCATGCTATCCATGAAGGAGGTTTTAGCCACAGCTCTGAGGAAGTTTCTCACCTTTCACTTGTGACATTTCTTGGGGTTAACCCATGATGAACTACTCTTACCTCAGACCATTTTATCCTTGAAAAGTGCAGAGACTTTCTAAACAAGTAAACAAAACAAAAAATAGCCATCAAACTGTGCCCTATGAGGTTGTAAGGGTTGAGATTCAGGATAAAAACTTTTTAGAAGGGCCTGTTGCACTAGAACATGGGGTAATGGTTTTAAGTAAACAGATGGATGATTTTGTTTAGATATTAAGAAAACATTTTTGATGAAGGTGGTGAAACATTGGCACAGGTTGCCCAGAGAATCTGTGGTTGTCACATCTTTGGAAGTGTTCAAGGCCAGGTTGTGCAGGGCTCTGAGCAACCTGGTCTAGTTGAAGATGTCCCTGCTCATTTCAGGGGGAGTGAACTAGATTACTTTGGTGCCTTTCAAACCAAACTATTCCATGATTCTATAATAAGAAAGTCATTGGAGATGATTAAAGAAAACGGTGGTGATATTTTCTGGCCACTGAATGATTTGCTCAGTAGCATTTGGAAGGAACACACAGGACAACTGATTTTCATATTCTTTGCCTGCCCTCTCGTGGTGAATGGGTGCTGATTAAGTATATGCATGCATTATCTATTTCTATATAAACTACGAATGTATATGTACGTATATATGCGTGCAGTGACATATACAGCAGAAAACACTTTAGTCAGATTTGTACCTTGTGTTTGATGTTACAGAAATGAGCAGTAGTTAACTGTTCCATTGGCAGTAGCTGGTCTTCTTAATGCTGAAGATTTTCCTGTGATTGGTTAAAATTTAGTTCAGATAAAATATTTTGGCACGAAAATAATAGGACTATAATGAAATATTTTTTCCAGCTTGGAGAGATCAGGGAGGCCTCCATGTGTTCCTTTCCTCTCTATAAACTCTGCTGAAACTGGGTGAACTGTGCAAAATCAAGAACAAAATGTTTTTCTAGGACCAGTTCTTATGGCAAATACAAGGCAGCATAAAAACAACTGCCACAGCATGGATATGCCTCTTCCTACACAATGCCAGTATGGGATAGCAGAGGGGCACAGAAGGTGAAAGTCTGGAGAAGATATATTCGTTCACCTTTGGTGCAGTTTATTTTCAAGAAATTTTAAACTCATTTCCCCTTATAGCTGCAAAGAGGGGGATTTGCCTTGTAGCCTGTCACACCTCTTAGAAATGTGTCCAGCACTGGGTGTGAGGTACTGAGCGTAAATGTATTCAACACTACATCTCCTGTGACTTACATAAATATCAGAGGTATTGCCTAAACATGGTGTTCCAGCCTTTTCTCTTCAGATGACCTATTACAGCAGGAAGGACAACAAATGTGATATTCATATTGATGGGCCTTGTCTATGTCCAGAGGAAAGTGAACAAGAGTAGCTTCTCAACAACATCTTGATTCACCACTCAGTGAATTTATTATCATCCTGACTACATATTTACTTGGGATTTTGTTTTGAAGCCATGTACAGGGAGCAGCACACTGTGTTTCTGGACTTTCATAGCCTTAACATGAAGATTATGTCCAAAGTCCCTCCCCTCAGGGACATAGTCACAACACGAACCCTGCCAGAGTTGGAGAAGTGTTTGGACAACACTCTCAGGCACATGGTGGAGTTTTTGGGATGGTCCTGTGCAGGACCAGGAGAAGGGCTTGATGATCCATGTGGGTCCCTTCCAACTGTGATTCTAATCTATGATTCCATATTGTCCAAACCCACCATTTATTGCACATTGTCCAGTGACTGGGGCAGTACTTTTTTGCTTTTCTGTGGTGACTCCATCGGAACAGGTCACCAGTTCCTGAGTGCTGGATTCACCCATTAAATTGCTACTACCAGCAGTTGGTCCCTAGCCCAACAAGCACCACCCTTGGGGCACATCTGGGACCGTGGATATTCCAAACATGTAATTTGGGTGTTTGGAAGGGGAAGGCAGTTTATTAGCTGGCTCCAGTGCCAGGGAAAGGTGTCAAGCAGATGCCATTTAATCAATCATAAAGGCATCTTCAATGCTTTCTGAGGAGCATGCATTTGTGCCTTTTCTTTTCTGAGTCCACAGAAGCAACATGCAAGGCTTGTTCCTCTCATTGCTTAGGGCCTCCTGTTGTTCCAGATATGGGGAATGATCTGCTAGAGACCTCTCAGGATGTGAAACCTCCTGTCTCAATACAGCTGGAGGACTTCCTGTCTGGAGATATTCTCCATTCATTTTCTTTCCACCTGCCCATTCTCTGGTGGCTAGTCACATGTGGACAACAGTGCCTGGGTGGGCAACCAAGGCAGGTTCATCCTAACTAAATGAAGACCTTTCTGTCTTCTAACCTCACTTGGTCAGCACATTATTCTCATGTTTCCTGTTCCTGTCCACTCTGCAGTCTTCATAATATCAGCCACAAGGACAAAGCTACAGCAGCAGGAGTAAAGAGGGGAAGGTTTTCAGGCTGATCCCTCCCCTCCATTGTGTGAGAAATGGAGTTCCTGGGGTTAGCCTACAAACAGGACCCAAGGCTTGAACCCACCAGAGTACGGGGTCATATTTCCCTCATCTTTGCTGTGTTGCAGTCAATCAGAGCAACTTCAATGACAGCTCTCCATGAATAAATTCTGGCACCTTATTTGGGTAACAACGTGCAGTTATTCCCCCCAGCGCTTTCTATGTGATGATGGTGCTCAGGCAGCTGGAGTTACAGATTTTGCCAGGCAGACAATCACTTCCATGGGAGGTTAGCCCACATAAGTAGGTTAAACAAAAGCTTTATTTCCATACAGTGTTCTTGGGACACAGCGCCAAGATTTCACAGAGAGCTCAAAACAAGGATTGGCAAGGAGTGCTGTGCTCCTGTGATGCTTCTTTTTGCAAACAGACACAAGTCACAAAATGCATGTTCAGAGCCGAGCCTAAACTTCCTTTAAAATCAGAATTCTTTAGATTAACAGTTTTCAAGTTTGTTCTTTAAAGTAATAATGTACCAAAGCAGAGTTCACATGCAAGGGAGTATAGCTCTGTGGAGAAGGACCTCAAGGTCCTGGTGGACAATATGATGTCCCTAAGCCTGCAGTGCTCTGGGGGCCAAAGAAGCCAGTAGGTGCATTGGGGTGCACTGGCCAATGGGCCAATAGGGCAATCCCAGTGGGCATTAGGAAGAGAAAGCATTGACAGCAGGTCAAGGGAGGTGATCCTGCCCCTCTGCTCAGCCCTGATGAGGCATATCTGGAGTGCTGTGTCCAGTTTTGGGCTCCTCTGGACAAGAGAGACATGGAGCTCCTGGAGCAGGTCCAGCTCCTCCAGCAGAGACTGCAGAGATGATGAAGGGACTGGAGCACCTCTCTTATGGGGAAAGGCTGAGGGAGCTGGGTTTGTTCAGCCTCAAGAGGAGATGACTGACAGGGGACCTCATCAGTGTCTGTCAGCTTCTGCAGGGAGGGGTCAGAGCAGGGACCAGGCTCTGCTCAGTGGTACCCACCAATAGGACAAGAGGCCACAGGCAGAAATGGATGCACAGGAAGTTCCACCTGAACATGAAGAACTTTCCTGTGCAGTGACCAAGCACTGGAACAAATCATCCAGAGAGAGTGTGGAGTCTCCCTCACTTGAGATATTCCAGAATTGTCTGGGCACAACCCTGTGCCATGTGTTCTGGGATGACCCTGCTTGAGGAGAAAGGTTGGACCAGATGACCCACTGTGGTGCCTTCCAACCTGGCCCATTCTGTGATTCTGTGTGTAAGTGAATTCTGCAGCTGGGACAGAGCTGTGTGTATGGTCTGGGGGAGGAGAGGTGGAGAGCAGCTCTAGAAAGGGACCTGGGGGTTCCTGGTCCATGGCCAGTTGAACATGAGTCAGCAGTGCCCTGGCAGCCAGGAGGGGCATCCATGTCCTGGGGGGCATCAGGCACAGCCTCAGCAGCCAGGCAAGAGGGGATATTGTCCCACTCTGCTCTGCACTGGGGCAGCCTCACCTTGAATACTGCATGTGTGCAGTTTTGGGCATCATGAAACACAAAAGATTTTGTCATTAGAGAGTGTCTGAAGGAGGGCAACAAGGATGGTGAAGGGCCTTAAGGCGCCATATGAGGAGTGGCTGAGGTCTCTTGGTCTCTTCAGCCTGGAGGAGACTGAGGAGAGACCTCATTACAATCTTCAACATCATCATGAAGGGCAGCAAAGGGACAGGTGTCAATCTCCTCCCTCTTGTAACCAGTGATAGGACTCAAGGGAATGGCCTGAAGCTGAGTCATGGGAGGTTTAGTTTGGGTATCAGGAAAAAGTTTTTTCACTCAGTGTGGTCAGGCACTGAACAGGCTCCCCAGGGAATGGTCATGGCCCCAATTGTCAGAGCTCAAAGACTGTTTGGACAACACTCTCAAGCACATGGTGGGATTTTTGGGGTGTCCTGCGCAGGGCTGGGAGTTGGACTTGAGTGAGTCCCTTCCAACTGAGGATATTCTGAGATTCTATGATTTACAGCACCAGACTCATAGTCCATGGTTTAAGTCATCTGGTACTACAGCAGAAGAAATATTAAATAAACCATGGTTATTAAAGATGTTAATTTCAGTACATCTGCAATCAGATATTTATTCTGCAATGCTCAGACATTGCTCGTGGTGAGTGAAGGCCTCAAGGCTGGAGCTTCAGCCCTGCAGAGTCAATTTGATGCCTTCTCTTCCTACCCACAGTTTTCTGACTAGAGTGGAGAAAATTTAGTTGGTTTCCTGAAGCATTTCAAGATTTTCAAACGTTATTTCAGATTAAGCTTTTGAATAAAAAAATAAATAAAGGAGGAAATCAGATGTGGAGGTTGGATCTAAGCAAACTGTCTCCAGGGTTGTATTGGATCAGTGACTGTGATAGCCCTGAAGGCAGGCAGCTGAGGTGTCTGGCAAACAAACTTTGAAGACCAGACCATTTTCCACTTGAAAACTGCAGAACATTTGCTGCTTGGCAAATTCAAACAATAGCAAAAAAGGTCCTTAATAAATATTGAAGACCAACTGGAATTTCAAGCATTGTATAGTGGCCTTCATTTGGGCATCAGGCCTATGTGTATATAACATGACAGAATTAGTCCTTTGGCCCTGTATCTGCTTTGACTGAATGAACTCATGGAAGCTCCTGCTTCTCCCCATGGATGATTCAAGGTACCTGCCATGACCAACTCACATCAGTTCACACATCCAATCTAGCCACCTTGAGCTCTCTTGCCAAGCCCTGCAGCCCCTCATTTTTATGGGACCCACCTAATCACTGGACTGAGCCCAGTCTCCCAACTTTTCTCTGGGACTGACTTGGAAACAAGAGGTCTAAGGATGAGGAGAGGAAGTCTGTCTGGCTGATGCTGTGGGCTGCAGTGGGGAATATTACCCTATTTTGGCTCCATAAGGGAGCAACAGTAGATTTTCATTCTGTAGTTGCACTTCCTTAGCCTTGAAAAATGACCCCTTCCATGAAGCCATCTGAAATCTTGTGTGCGTGGAGCTGGCACCTGAAGGTGACTGTCTGCACAGTTTCAGCACTGTGATTCAACCCAGCCCCCTGTTTCAGAACAGCTCTCAGCAAACTCCTGCAAGATGCCCCTAAACTTGGCCTGCCTCCAGCTTATCATCCTCTTCAGGAGCCAATGGAGATTTGCTCCTTGGTGGGAGCATTGAGGCCCTGGGGCTGGGGACGTGGCACAAGCCCAAGTAGCCAGAGTTCATACAGCAGTCATAGCAATGCAGCAATTGCTGTCCATGCACACCTCTAGGATCTCTTTTATGTCTGGGTTTTAGCAATAGTTCTGTTGGGGCTCTGGATTTTCATCTTACAGGGACACCCAGACATGTCATAAACCAAAAACCACCTGAGATCCTCTTCTGTAGCACAAATGGTGTCAAGCACAAAAGCATCCAGTGAACAGTTATTCAATATCACCCTGAAGATGGGTTGATAAACTCTCCTTTTCTGGCTGGGCTTGTTCCTCTTCCTGTTCTCTCCAGCATATTCACAATCTCTCCCAGACACCCCACACTGAATACATGGTATACATCTACATTCTCCTTTATCCTACCTCTCCTGTTGTGGCCTGTTTTCTGACCTCCCCTTTCATTATCTATCTGGTCACGTCAGCATTTTTATGAAGATTAAAGCTAAAAAAAGAAATTTCCAAACGCCTCTGCATTCCCTGCATCCTCCTGTGGATGGGACAACCTGGTCAGAGAGCAAGAAAACTAGGTAAGTTTTCCCAGAATCAGCCTGAGAGACTTTAGGGAGTTGAAGATAAACAATGACAGCTTATTATTATAAAGAACCTGCAGGTGCTGTTTTCCTACTATTTTCCTGTTTTTCTCAAAGATTGTTTATAAGAAGGGTGTCTTGTTCCTTAGCCAATCAGGTGAAATGTATTAACTAAATGACCAGTGAAGTCCACCTGGATCGGAACACCTTATAAAAACAAGCAGTCTGAAATAAACGGTGCATTATGCCAATCAGCCTTCTGGTGAATGTGCGTCATTTCTTACTCAACAGTGACATTCTCCTCTGTCTGTTCTTTCCTGCTGAGCAGTGAGTGAAGCTCTTCTTCATCTACCTCCCTTCATTCTGCCTGTGGTTCCCCTACACACAGCAGCCTTTGCTTTTCCATCAACAGCGTGTTATCCCTCCCAGTTCAGCTTCCTCATATTCTCTTCTCTCTGATGCTCTGCTGGTCAAGGATTTGTGCAGCCCCTCCACTCCTCTCCTGGCAGGCCCCATGGTTTTCTGTGCTGCCAGCATTTCCCATTGTCCTGGTTTCAGCTGGGATAGAGTTAATTTTCTTCCCAGTACCTGACAACGTGCTGAGGTTTGGATTTAGTATGAAAATAAGGTTGAGAATACACTGACATTTTTGCTCAGTAGTGCTTACTCTAAATCAAGGTCTTTTCCTTGTCCCATGCTGTGCCAGTGAGGAGCTGCACAAGGAAGTGGAAGGGAGCGTGGCTGGGACAGCTGACCCAAACTGGCCAAAGTGATATTCCATATGTCATGGGTTGACAACTGGCCAGATACCAGGAACTCAAAAAAGCCACTCACTCACTCCCCTGCTGCAGCTGAACAGTGGGGAGAAAATTTAATGAAGGGTCTGTTAGCTGAAATGAGGACTAGGAGAGATCACTCACTAAATACCATCAGGGGCAAAACAGGCTGAACTTTGAGATGTAACATGAATTTATTGCTAACAAAATCAGAGCAGGATATTGAGAAGTAAAATAAGCCCTTAAAACATTTTCCCTGTAGTCTTCCCTCCTTCCCAGCTCTGCCGCCTACCCCAGCTGCGCAAGGGAACAGGGAATGAGGGTTATGGTCAGTTCATCACCCATGGCTTCTCCTGCTGCTCAGGGAGAGTTCCCTGCAGCACTGTGGCATCCCTCCCACAGGAGACAGTTCTCCATTTGTCGCCCTGTTCTTCTGAAGTTCTTCTAAGCCTTCTGATGTTTACATTTTTGTAACGGAGTTTCTCACGCACTTTCATGTAACTAAAGATTGTTTGCATTCTTTTCTGGGGGAGGAGAAAAGTGATCGACTGTTGTCTTGACCAGTGTGATTGGAGAGGTGGCATTTTCATCCTCCAGTCCATGGTCACTTTGGGAATTCTATATAACCCAAAGTTGCAAAATAAAGCTCTCTTCTTTTTGCCTTGGACATCTTAGTGCGTTCATTTAGTGTCGTATAGTGACACCATTAACTTCTCTGACGTGGCTCCATCTCATGAGCAAAAGCTCTCAGCAAACTGCTGCAACCAGAGTCCATCCCACAGGCAACAGTCCTCCCAACACTGCTGCCGCATGGGTCACTCTTCCATGGAGCATGGTCCTTCAGTGACAGGCTGCTCCAGCCTGGGAGCAGGGCCCCTCTCTCCACGGGTCTCCCAAGGGGTCACAGCCTCCTCTCAGGTATCCACACACTCTGGTGTGGGTCTCCTCCACAGTCTGCAGGTGGATCTCTGTATCCCTGTGGATCTTCATGAGCTGCAAGGGGACAGCTGCTTCACCATAGGCTGCATCACGGCTTGCAGAGGAATCTCAGCTTCAGTGCCTGGAGCACCCCCTTCCTCTCCTTCTCCACTGACCTTGGTGTCTGCACAGTTGTTTGTCTCACATACTCTCACTCTGCTCTTCTCTGACTGGAACTAAAACTGCACCCCAACCTTTGTTTAAATTTCTTCTTAAATATGTTATCACAGAGGCATTACCACCATTTCTAATTGGCCCAGCCTTGGCCAGCAGCATGTCCATCTTTGGTGCCATCAGAGATTGGCTCTACCAGATGTTGTGGAAGCTTCTAGCAGCTTCTCACAGAAGACACCTCGGTGGCTCCCCTGCTATCAAAAACCAGGCTGTGCAAATCCAATATACCACATCACAGAATGTCACATCCAGTACATAGACTGTGTGCAGTCAGCCAGGAGGGGACAGTCACTGCTCAGGGACAAGTTGGGCATTGTCCGTGATGAGTAATTGTCCTGTGTATCACTTGTCTGTCTAGGACTCTCATTATTATTGTTGTTGTTATCACTATTATCATTATTAGTAGTACTACATTTTGCTTTGTTTCGATTAAACTCTTCTTATGTCAACACACAAAATGTTTTCTTTTCCTGATTCAACACCCAATCAGCCTGGGAGGGAGAGGGAGAGAGTGTCTTTTGAATCCTCACGTTCCAACCTCATTCCCACTGAAATTGGCATCGGTACCCTTTCCCTGGCAAACCCTTGCTTGAAGCAGAAAATAAGAGCTCTGTTTCATGTGTGGCATCTCTGTTTTCCACAAAAATAAGCCTCATCCACACTCTCTTTCTCTCAGCAAGATGCAGAGATCCTAGAAAGCCACATGCCTTCAGCTCCTCACCACACATCCAGAACAATGAGGTGGTGATGCCATCCCCAGGCTCTGGGAAAAATAGCAGAGGGTTGGAACAGTGAGATGGGCAGACAGGGCACACACCCAGGCTGGAAAGCACCTGGGGGGAAGGAACCAGCATCAGTTTTCACGGCTGTCATCTCCATTGCACAGTCACAGAATCACAGAATGAACTAGGTTGGAAAAGACCTTTGAGATCATCAAGTCCAACATATGACCTAACACCTCCTCATCAACTAAACCATAGCACTGAGTGCCACATCCAGTCTTTTTTCAATTAAAAAAAGTGGTGACTCTACCACCTCGCTGGGCAGATGATTCCAGTGCCCAATTACTCTTTCAGTGAAGAATTTTTTTTCCTGATGTCTCACCTAAACTTCCCCTGGCTCAGCTTAAGACTGTGTCCTCTCATTCTGTCAGTTGTTGCCTGGGAGAAGAGACCAACCCCCACCTGGCTACAACCACCCTTCAGGATGTTGTAGAGAGTGATAAGGTCTCCCCTGAGTTTCCTTTCCTCCAGGCTAAACAACCCCAGCTCCCTCAGTCGTTCCTCACAGGGCTTGTGTTCCAAGCCCCTCTCCAGCCTCGTTGCCTCCTCTGGATGCGCTCAAGCCCCTCAAGGTCCTTCCCAAACTGAGGGGCCAGAACTGGGCACAGCACTCAAGGTGCAGCTTCAGCAGTGCCGAGTACAGAGGAAGAATGACCTCCCTGCTCCTGCTGGCCACACTATTCCTGATCCAGGCCAGGATGCCCTTGGCCTTCCTGGCCCCAGGGCACACTGCTGGCATCAAGCCCATCTTGATCCCTGGGTCCCTCACTGCCCTCATCCTCCTTGATCCCCAGGCCCCCCACAGCTTTCCATAACCCCTCCCCACCTCAACCCCTGGGTCCCCAGCAGATCTACGCCACCTTCAACCCCTTTGTCACCTGGTCACCCTCGACCCCCTGATCGCCGGTCACACCCCTTGCCTTTGACCTTGGGGTCCCCAGCTGCCCTCTATCCCCTGGATGAGGGGTGAGTGTTTTGTGGTAAAACCAGATGGATTTGGGGTCACTCACCTTTGCTGGAGGCCAGGAGAGTTTCAGCTCCCCTGTAGGCTCTGCCCACCTGTGGGTGTTGCAAAGCATTGTGGGTATCACCCCCTCCTTTGGGGCACCACCAGTTTGAGGGGGTAGGGGCATCTCAGCTACCATACTGGGGTGCTGTGGGAACAGGGAGTCTCCAGGGGTGTCAAGCAGCTGCTGGGGATGGAGGCTTTGGGGAACCCCCTATGCAATTAGGGGACCCCCACCCCAAATTCATGGTGCTCCCCTTACCTGAGTACCTGGCCACAGAGCTGCTGATGGGGGTTAGGAGTGACTGGAAGGGAGGGAGAAATTTGGGGGAACCCCCATGAGGAAGCAGGCCTAGGAAGGAGGTGGGGAGGAGGTCTAAGGGGTGGACAGCCCACTAAAAATGTAGGGGGCCCTCACCTGCCTTTGTGGGGGAGGAGATGCACCCCAGGCAGCACAGCTACTGCAGCAGCCCCTGCACCAGCCTGGGGCAAATTGGAGAGGCAGTTTGGAGGTACAGGGGTGTCGCGGCATGTCCACCTTGCAGTCTCCCTGACCGCTCCCAGCCAGCTCTGGACGCTAGCGAGCAGCGGGGGACACTCCCCAGGGCACGCGTGTGCCGGGGGGTGGCCGGGGCTCTCGCCCTTGGAGGAGGCAGACTGCTCCGACGATGGTGAAGGAAGAGGAAGGAACTCTCCTCGGGGGTTATAATCCAGTTTATTGCAGAGCTCTACGGGAGCTCCGAACGCCAGGGGAACCAACCACACAGAGACACCCACAGAGTGTGTGCTCCTGCTTTTAAAGGGGGGAGGTAACAGGGGAGGGGATCGCCCACCAACCAATGGAGGCAACTTGGGGTGTGGAACCTGGGGTAACTGATATAGGGGGTAACAAATCCGGGTACATGTGAGGGGAGGGACCTGGCTCCTGCCCAATCACTCGACTCCCCCCAGGGAAGGTTCTGGATGAAAGGGACGGGAGGTCGAGTGACAGACAGAAGGCCAGGGTGGAGACAAGGGAATGACTAAGCAGAACAGAAGGAGATTGACATTAGTTAGGTATGGCTGGGAAAAAACAGCAGTAAACAACTTAGGGACAAACCATTAGGGAACAATGGGGGTACATGGAACATACCATAATACATAACTGGGGATAATAAAAATAAATTGGTAAACTTATAAAACACACTACAACACAGGGGGAGGGGGAATTTTGGGGTCACCCAAGCACAGGGCAGCTCCACATTTTCCCAGTGAAGTGAATCCGTCTCCCTGGGAAGGAGATGATGCAGGGTGGGGACTCCCCCAACATAGCAGCTCAGAGGGGTGGTCTAGGGGCATCTCACTCTGCAACACAGAGGGGGCAGAGTCAGAGACAGGTGTGGAGCTTTATCCCCTCATCATCCTTATCCTCCTCACCTGGGGATTTAGAGGGGAAAAAAAAGGCTTTATATTGAGGGGGAAACCTCTTTTACTATTTTACTATTTTCTGGGTTTCGCTTGAGGGGGATCTTCCTTTATTTGTGATTTTAAGGGTTTAAATGAGGAAAAGCTACATTTCCCCTGGTATTAAAGGTTTCAGTTGACAGGGAATCCCAATTTTCATTTATTTTACAGCTTATATGGAATGGGAAAGCCTTTTAGGGGTTTAAATCAAAGGCCAATACTCCTTTTTCATAATTTTGAGGGTTAAATGGAGGGGGAATCCCTCATTATTAAAGGATTTTAATTGAGAGGAACCTCTTTATGTGTCACTTTAAAATTTACATCAAGAAGAATCCTTTACATTTGGAATGGGAGCAATGCATTTCTTTAATATGAGCCGTGGAATAGGGGTCATGCACTGATAACTTGTCAGGGAGCTGCGTCACAGCAGAACATATGTGAACCCTCTATTTTAAGGAACCTTCTCAGGACATGTATCATTCCAGTCTCTGACATCTTCATGAGGTGAAACAAAAAGCTGTAAAAAATGTTGCTTTTGAGGGGAGAATCACAGAATCACTAGGTTGGAAGAGACCTTTAAGATCATTGAGTGCAACCCATGCCCTACCACCTCAACTAAACCATGGTGGTGGGAGGGGGGAAAAATTCGGGCAACTAAATTGAGGGAGTTCCATTTTCCCTCCTTTTAGGGATTTAAATTGAGGAGAGATACTAAATTTTCACCATTTTAAGGGTTTAAACTGAGGAAAATTCCCCTTTTTCTGACATCTGGGAGATTGGAATTCCGGGGAAACCCTCATTTTCTGTTATTTTAGGGGTTTAAATTAAGACAACATGGTGGTGAGGGTAAAAAGGGTCTAAAATGGTGGGAAATGTGAACCTGTTGTGGTGATCCAGAGGGGTATCTCACCCAAAGCCAGAGGTTCCTATGGTGCTGCCATGTACCACAGTACAAGCTGGCTTGTACTGTGTGAATTAACCAGCCCCTGGGTTGACTGTCAGGGACTTTGCCCAATTACATTTCTCCTAAGGCTGCAGGCATTTCAGAGGCCCAGAACCTGAAGGGGCGTAGAGATCAGACCAATGAAAATATCCAGAGCGGGTTTTTCAAATGCCCTTTATAAGGAAGGGCTTGAGAATAAACTCTGTTGCCACATGAACATTGGAGTGAGTGGTCCCTTTGTCTCCAACCCACATCCCCCCCCAAGCCAAGGTTACACTATGGCACTATGGGGGCTGCTAAACCCAACTTCCTGCTGACAGGTGAGATGCCCTTTATTTAAAGCAGGGGGAGGTGACTGGGGGGAGCTGGGGGAGTGTGGGTGATGAGAGGGGGTAGAGGGAGTTTGGGAGAGTCTTGGGTGAAACAAGGGCATTTTGAGAGGACGCTGATTGGTTTTGGGGGAGTCTCCAAGAGTGGGGGTGGCTGGGAGGGGCAGTGGGACTTGGAGGGGATGTGAGTGATGGGGTCTTGGGGTGGACTTGAGGATGCACTAAGGGTTTTGTGGGACAGCTGTGGCCAGTGAGGGTGATGATGGGGCAGCTGAAGTACCCAGGGATGGAGGATGGCAGAGGGTAGCTGGGAACCTGAGGGGCCAGGGTAGCCTGGGGACCCAGCAGTTGAGTGCAGTCTGGGTATCCTGGGGTTGAGGGAAGCCAAGGGCAGCTGGGGACCCCAGGGTCCAGAGAGGACATGGGACCCTAAGGTCAAGGGTTATGGAGGGTGGTTGGGGACCCTGGGATCAAGGGCAGCTCGGGACCTAGGTTCAAGTGTGGCACAGAGGGTGGTCAGGGGCCATGGGGGGACAGGATTTAAGGTTGGCTGCCAGACCTGGAGGTTGAAGGCAACCGAATAGCTCAGGTTATAGGCAACCTAAGGACCTGGGGATTGAGGCTATACCAGGGTCAAGGCAATGGCAGAACTCATGGGTCAAGGGTGGCTGAGGACTCTGGAATCATGGGAGGCCAAGGGACCCTGGGGTCAAGGGCTGCTAGGGGACTCAGTGGTCGAAGGTGGCTGAGCAGTCAGGGGTCAAGGGCAGCCAAAGGCCTCAGGGTCATGGGTGGCTGCAGAGCCCAAGGACACCATATGAAGAGCCACTTTGTTGTGTTTGTTTTGATGCATGCACCGGAAGCTTCATTGGATGCACCTGGAGTCACAGTGCAAAATTCAGGAATTTAAGTTGCCCAGAGAGGTATTAGATACCCCATCCCTGGAAAAATACAAGGCCAGTTTGCACAGGACTTGGAGCACCTTGGTCTAGTGGAAGGTGTCCCTGTCTATTGAAAGTGTTCCTGCTCATGGCAGGGGTCTTGGAACGAGATAAGCTTTAAAAGCCCTTCTCAACCCTAATCATGCTGTGATTCTCTGATTTACATTAAATATTGGGAAGAAATTCTTCCCTGTGAGGGTGGTGAGACACCAGCACAGGTTGCCCAGAGAAGCTATGGCTTCCACATCCCTGGAAGTGTTGATGTGCCAGGGGGTGGCAGTGTTGGAGCACAGAAGGAGGAGACTCCTCCAAGCTAGTCGGGAGCCTGTGATGTCTCAGAGCTGGAATGCCCGAAGATGTGAGCATCCTGTATCCTGCAGCCCAGCAGCTTGCCAGAGAGTCCTGGGCCTCCTGATCAATTTTATTTCCATGCATGGGCAAAGGGACGAAATTAAAAATAATTGCTTTAAATGAAATTTTTTTTGCTAAGCAAAATGAAAAACGAAACACCCAGTTCTGGTTCCCACTGTTCACGGATTTTTATGAGCTGGGATCACCCACACTTTCATCCTGAGTGGGTCTTATGGCTTTTCACCAGCCTCAGTTTCCCCATCTGTCCAGTCTGGGCTGTTCAGATGAGTTGCCCCACAAATCAACCCACTGACACCCACCTCTCAATCCATTCCCCAGAAAACTCACATCTCCGCCTATAAATTTGGCGCTGCTCACCTGAACAGCATCCTGGAGGCTGTGTGGCATGAGCTGCACGAGACTGACTGTGTGTTTGGGGATCATCAAGTTCTTCACCCCTTTGTAAAAGGATGGCACATGCTTGGTGTACAGGAAAAACACGAAGACAATGGGGGAAGGAGGGTGTCATTGTCCCCCCGACCCTGTACCTCTCTGTTTTTGGTTCTTGCAATTTGAGCTCTGGGGGTGTTTTGTATAAAATTCACATGTTGTAGGGAAATGCACTTTTATGGCATCCAAATACAGATTAGATCCAGCCATGTCACTCACCATATTCATAGCATACTCATTTATTAATCTGCCCTTATTCCACTATTTTATTAAGAACTGATTTTGCATGCTTGGTAAAACTGCAGAGCTGAAGAGTGATACCAAGTATTTTATCTTCATAAAAAGAAATTAGCATTTTCCTACCCAGAACTTTTGAAATTTCAAATCAATGGTGTGGTAAGTAATTATTTAAACTAGAGCAAGCTGGGATTGTTCTTCCTGAGGCATTTGTTTGGTCCTTTATGGGATCACGCCCAGCCCTAGTAGGGAGCAGGGTGGAGGGGAAGAAGATAAGGTGAATGCAGAGCTGACATTTGAACTCCCCTCTACCCTCCACCCCATCCCCCCAAGGTAGGAGAAGGGGATGCTCTATAAAAACAGTAAAGGAATCTACTGAAGGAGAGAATAGGGCTCTGAGCAACCTGGTCTAGTGGAAGATGTCCCTGCTTATGGCAGCAGATTGGATCAGATGACATTTAACAGCCCCTTCTAACCCATACCATTCTGTGATTCTATGTTTTTGTGATTCTGTGATTCTATGAGTAGTTTAAAAAAGACATGCAGACATGTTATTTTAATTTTAAGAAGAAATTAAATAAAGAGAGTAAAAAATTCAGATAGCATCAATGTAAGATTTTTTTTTAACATAAGTTAATGCTTCACTGAATCTTTTCTCTTTAACTCCAGGATCTATGTGAAAATGAAAGTATTTCTCAGCAAGTCATAATTAGAAGAATGAAAACCCTTGATGTACCCTAGAATATCTACAGAGCACAGTGGTGTTCATGAGTTTACTTAGAGCTGGACAAAAAAAATGGTTCTAGGATGATGCCCCGCATCTGCAAAGCAGCCTGAAGTGTAACCTTTCTCTACAACCCAAGTGCCCTGGAGATCCTTCACATGGCAGAGCTGCAAAATAAAATAGAGTTGAAAGGATTTAATCTCATTAGAAGTCCCACTGCATGCTCTCTAGGACTCAGGCCATCTGATGCTCAGGCTGCCTGAGGCTCCAGCATGCTCCAGCCCTAGCTGTGCAAGCCTTGATTGTGTTTATCCCTGGATATTAATTACTATGAAAAGCATTCCTAAAACTCCAAAGATCTCCAAGTCACTGAGAGACCAATTTGCACTGTTTTTACTGGTATTGCCCCCCAAGTGTAAGAATTAGTATTTCAAACCAACCACGTTTGGAAATACAACTTCTCCCAAATGTTTACAGGAAAGATTTTTCATATGAGTGTCCAGGGACTCCACCATGAGAGGCACCATGTCTGCTTGTATGCAATCAGAAATTCAAGGGGGAAATTGCTCTGACAATCAGAGGATATAAAATCACAGAATTATTTGGGTTGGAAAAGCCCTCTGAGATCATCAAATCCAACTGTTCCCCCAGCACTGCTAAACCCACCACCAACCCATGTTCCCAAATGCCTCATCCATTTGGCTTTTAAATCCGTCCAGGATGGGGACTCCACCAGGACTCTGGGTAGGCTGTGCTAGGGCTGAAAAACCATTTTCAAGAAGAAATTTTCCCCAATATCCAGCCCAAGCCTTAGCACAACTTGTGGCTCATTCCTCTTGTCCTGTTGCTTGTTACTTGAAAGAAAAGACTGATACCCACCTGGCTACATCAGAAGAACATGGACCTATTGGATCAGGGCTAGAGGAGGTCACAAAGATATTCTGAGGGCTGGAGCACCTCTCCTCCAGAGACAGGCTGGGAGAGCTGGAGGTGTTCAGCCTGGAGAAGAGAAGGTTTCAGGGAGACCTTAGAGCCCCTGCCAGTGCCTAAAGGAGCTCCAAAAGAGCTGGAGAGGGATTTTGGACAAGGGAATTATAGGAGTTATAGGACAAGGGGTCATGGCTCCCCACTGTGAGAGGGCAGGTTTACATCAAAGATACCAGGTGGGAAGAAACAACCGATCTTCCTTCAGAGTTTCCCACTGGCCTTGACACAACAGCCCACTTCCACTCCATGACAAATGCTGGGTAGTAGAAACTCCTCTTTTGCTGGTCCAGAGTATATGGTTGTACCATCTCCATCTGCTGTGAGGGGGATTCAAAACTGTTGAGATGCTCCTTTGGGAAAATAACACGTGGGTTAAATAAATGTGTCGGCTCAAGCCAAGAAAACCTCCTGGAGAGCCCCTCTGGAGAGCAGGGCAGCACGCTCAAATGAGCTCAGCATTGGCAGTAGCTGTGCCCATTGATTTATTGCAGGAGTTATGCACTTCCCACTAAGGATAACACTAAGGAAGGGGAAAACCATGTTAACTCCAAAATACAAGCGAGTTATTGCTGCGACTATTCAGTTAATAGGAAAATATTTTTCAGACTAATTAAGTATTTCATTTTGATTTATTTTTTCTATTGGGGTTCAGGATGGAAAAATATGATTGTAATCCATATCAACAGGCTCCAAGGGATGAGAATTTGATCTAATATGTCTGAAAACAACTTCAAATCAATGCTAATTTTAAGGATTTAACATGCTGGGAATTTTATTTTGGTACAATAAACTATTTTGTGTTTTTTAATAGCACAGAATATTTTGCATAAATTACATCCTCAAAGCTTACCAGTTTGGAAAAAAAAAAAAGAGGATGAGAAGTGGAGAAGGTTAGATTAGATGAGAGGTAGAGAGTAAACAAAATATCAATTGCATTTAAATCTTGGAGTGGCAGAAAATCTATTTATTTGTAATATTAAATGGATCCCTCCTTTATGGTTATGGAGATGAGTTTCTAGGTGAAATGTAAAATCTGAAAATTGCCAGAGATTTAATAAAGTTCAGAAATTGTATGAGATCAGCCATTACTCTAAACTACTCATGGCCATGCACAAAACATCTCCAAGTGAGTTTTATTTCCCCTCACTTAAACTAGGATAACGAAACCAATGAAAGGCATAAAACCTTAATTAAGCCTAATTTCTCCTTCTTTTTTTAGCTTAAACCTAACAAATACAAAGGTTTTTTTTCTTAGAAACATTATCTTAGTTATGATTTACGCACTGTTAGAGAAAAGAGATAAATTCCCAAGGAAGCTGTGCCCATGAAAGGGCAGCAGCTCTTTTGTGGCTTCAGTCGAAGTTGTTGGACGTTTCCAAAATGCTGCTATTTTTTCCTGCAGCAAATAAGCATATTCCATAGGTTTTGGGAGAATAGTCCTTTCTGCATTAAACCTTTATGAGCAACAAAGAAAGCATTTCTATTGAGAAGGAAGAAAATCTTTGTTCCTTGAGAATTTTAAAAGCTTATAATGAAAAATAATGGGAAGGAGTTGCACTGCCTCAACCTTCCTGGACAAATCCAAAAAGCATCATAACTTTATATGAATAACACAACTGTAGAGCTACATTATGTAAAATAAATATGTGTAAGGGCTGTAAGCTGCCAGGGTGTGTCCCTCTCCATCTCAGCTGAAGTCACTAGCTCATTCTTACTTTTTTGTTACTGTGTCTTTGAATGTCATGAAACATTTCTTACTATGGTAAAGGACATAATGATGACCTCCATTAGCCAAAAGAATTACAGTGAAAATTATTATCATTAGTATTTTATGTACTGGGAAACAACATGGAAGTCAAAATAAATTCTACATTTTCCTCTGAAATTCAGCAACAACAGCAGAATACAACTGCAATGGCCATGGGAAATGCTGCAAGTATCTAACCAGCAGCAGCTTGAGTATGAAAAACAGTGAGGAGGACTTTGTGTAGCAAAGATTGTAATCTAGCAAAAAAAGAAGGCTGATGGACTGCTCCTGAGCCATTTCCCTGCATTCCCTTAGAGAAGTGGGTATTTCCATAACATAGCTCATCTTCTCCTCTGTGCAGAATGGGGCGAAGGACCTGCATGGCCTCAAATGTGCCTTTCCCCACAAACCAGAAAAGAATACCAAATGACCAGTCCATATGGGGAGCCTCTGAATGGAGAGCACCCAAAGCAAGGTGGGTCAAATCCTTTACCTTTGTGCCTAAAGCTGAAAAACATACTATCTACAGACAAACCCCACATCTCCAACAGAAAATCCAAATCAACTCAATTATGAGTTAGAGACAAGAGGGGCTAAACTGCATCTTGCAAAGTGCTCAGCTCTACGAGCCTCGGTCCAGTAAGGGTTTTACTCACAGAAGCTCTACAAATTTCCTTAGGGAAATATCTTGAATATCAGCCTGTTTTATGGAATCATCATTGAATCACAGAATGATTTGGTTTGTGAGGGAGATTTAAGATCATCCAATTCCACTCCACTGCCATGGACAGGAACATTGTCCACTAGACTAAGTTGCTCCAAGAGCCATCCAACCTGGCCTTGAACACTTCCATGGACAGGACAGCCACAGCTGCTCTGCGAAAAAATTTCGTCCCAGGAAAAAATTTCTCCCCAATATCCAATCTAAACCTGCCTTCTGTCAGCATGAAGCCATTCCCCTTGCCCTGTCACTCCAGGCCCTTGTCCAAAGTCCCTCTCCAGCTCTCTCAGAGCCCCTTTAAGCACTGGAAGGCTTATGACCATTACCCTGCCACCTGCAACCTCCCCCATTACCCAGCCAAGGTGACAAGGAGAGTGAGCATCCAGCTAGCAGTGGGCACCTGGATCCCTGCACTGCTAACACCTGGGCCCACCATCACAGTGACCTCTTCAGTAGCTTACAGACACAAAAACACGGGTCACCACTGCTTTTGTGACCACCTGGCAGCTGGACAAGCCACATGCTTGGACTTCAGTGCCCATTTCCAGACATTGGGATTCCCTATTGCTGTGACAGCTGGTCATCCCTTTGGCCTCATCACATTATCATTTGTCCACATCATCCCCTCAATAGTACAGATCAACTCCAAAGGAGGAATGAAACCTTTATTTTATTTATTACTTCACTCTTCTGATTAAGACATCCACCGCCTTAGGTGTTCTGTGTGGTTTCCCCGAACTAGGGCACACGCTGTTAATATATTTCAGCCTATTTCCATGATTCTTTAAATCAACTTGCTATAATATTTATAATTTTCTAGTTTGTTCTCTATCCTTCAGTGACTAAATCATCAGTGCACTAAATAAAACCATGAATGCACTAAATAAAGCTGAACTAGAGCATTACCATGTTTCTTTACACTTTTCTTCACTATGAAGGGTGCATTCTTTTAATTCCTTTATTTAATACTTTCTGGGGTGACAGAAGTTATTTTTCCTGCAAATGACAGAGGTGACCCTGGACCTCATTGTTTCCAGGTAAGGAAACTTAAAAAATCACTTCACAGGACCACAGGAACTTGGAGAAAGGAAAAGATAATTAAAAAGAGAGCAGGCACAGCTGGATGAAACCATGTCTGTGTGCAATACAGTGCTATCAACCACTTCTTACATCCAATAGCCTGATTCACAGGCTCCTGCACTAGGGAAGCCAAAATGAAGCAATAGACAATAAACTACCATGAACCACCAACTGTCAATGCTATCAAGCATCAGAAAGTGGGATTGTTCATCTAGAGTTTATTCAGTTCCTTTTTCCTCCAGAGCAGGCTATTAGTCTGGTGCAAATCTCTGCCCTTTTGAGTCATGCCTGGATTTTCTGAGATTATCTTAGATTAGATAAGATTTTTTCTGAAATTTATGTATTTCCCACGGGATCTGTCTAACAGAACCTTTCAAAGCTCATTAAAGGCATTGGGGTGTGCAGCAGAGATATGGGGGTAGCCTTGTGCTATCTCCTCGCTCATTCATTAATATTTTTAACTTGAGATGATGATTCAGTCCAGATTCAACCCATTGCTTCAGCAGTCTGTGTAAGCTTAGAAAGGTCTCTGTTCTCCCATGCAGTGATATCACCCTCCTGTGATCAGTCTCTTGCCTGCCTCCAAGCAATGGGCCTCCAGCCAAGGGTGCTGGAGAAGAGAACAGCCAGATGTGCTGTCTATGGCATGGACTTTCCTGCACTGTCCACTACCAAAAATGCACACGTAGATGGGAATTCATTGAAGAAAAGTGATGAGAAAGAATTAATCTAAACATAGTGGTTGATTTGGATGGAAGCTGTTTCTTTTAAAATGTCTATAGAGTTTCACTGTTTCCTGTTGAGTCACCAATGTACAGAGCATCTTCTCTATCACAAGCATGGGAGCAGGAGCTGCATAAGAGCCACCACATGCAATGGCATGGCATCATCTTGGTTGTCTAAAAGTGGCGACCATGCTCAAGGGAAGATGCTCTTCTTCCACATGAGGAGGCTCTTCTTCCACTTGGGATCCAGGCAGGGAACACATGAGGCCCATGTATTAGTTAGCACATAAAAAATCAGCACTGATCCCCCGTTTGCAAGAGAGGAGACCTGCACAAATGTCAGAGGAGAGACTACCACCAGGGACCTTGCTGACACACTAACAAGCACATCACGTTGAGGTGCTTGAAGGGTTTTCATGGGATAAGGAGGTCTCTAATGAGCTTTGAGGAATTGCAGGATTAGCCTGAGTTAGAAGTGCCACGTGTCATAAATTCACCCTTGGTCCCAACTTTTGCATACTGTGATCTTTGTGTCCAGAAGAGCTAACATCTCCTTGCAGCACAACAATATAGTCTGATCTAGTTCAACTGTTTTCAGTTTTCAGTTGAAATCTTTCCCCTAACAAAGTGTTTAACAATGAAGAATGGTTCATAATGACCAACTAAATGTTCTTTTTGTTTTACTCTCACTGCTAAAAACTTAAGCCTTATCCCCACTTTGGTGTAATTCATTTCCCACCACAAGACCTTTTTTTATTTTTTTGTCTGACACCAGATCCCTGTGGCCCATGTAAATTCACACATAATGATCCAACTCTTCCATATGAAATGAGTGCCCAGAGGCCCAGACTGTAAGACACACTTTCCAAACTTTTAACAATTCTCTGGATTTTTCTTCCAACCTTCTTTATGTTTTAACATCCTTTTTAAAGAATATCCATAAAAACTCAGTATAATAATCCTGTATTGGCTACAGCATCATAAAACAGAGATTATCCTCATCCAGTGGTTCCAGCATTTCCCTCCTGATACATACAGGATAGTTTGACTCTTCTCAACAAAGTCGTTTTTCAGAGACAAGTGTTCCTGAGGAATAAAACCCTAAATATATGAATTTCAGCTACTGTTTGGATTGCATGAATGTTTACAAGTGCCCCCAGAATGGGAAACAGACAGCACATCAAACAGGGTCCAGCACTGTGGAGGTGCTTATCCCAGAGGGGCGTCTCCCAAGCCATCAGGGCATAGGTTCTTAGCATTCAGGTTGAAAAACTCTCTGAGACCACTGAGTCCAACCACTCCCCCAGCACTGCCAAGCCACCTCTAAAATATGTTCCCAAGTGTCACATCCACACATATATTAAATCCCTTCAGGGATAAGAACTTCACCACTGCCCTGGGCAGTCTGTCCTGGGACCCAACAACCCTTTCAGGGAAGAAATTTTCCCTAGTACCCAATCTTATTTGCATGCATTTTTCACCCACAGCTAGAAAACTCCTCCCAAATCTCTAGGACAAAATACTGGAAAAAGATTAAAAAATAATTGTAATCCAGAGGCAGAGAGAACACGGCCTGTGAGGAAATGGGGAGTTCTGTGCTCTTCCCTAGTGACAGCTAGTCACCAGGAAAGAAAAACTAAACCAAGGAGAAAGGACTCATTTGGGTTTCCCCCAATGCCAGCAGGGAGGATGTTACCAGCTGCCATAAAAATCCCATGGTGGTCTTGGAGGAGGGATCAGAACCATGAAGCAAAATGGGGAATCAGCCACTGAAGCCACAGCAGTGAAATGCTAAGACACCTTGGCAACATCATTCCTCCCCTTCCAACACCCATGGGCAGAATAGGGTGGGAGGGAAAAAAAAATTAAAATATTGACACAGCACATCTTAGAAGGCTGCCCAGGGCAGTGGTGGAGTCCCCATCTCTGGAGGATTTTAAAAGCCATGTGGATGTAGCACTTGGGGACATGGGATAAGTGGTAGGCTTGGCAGTACTGAGGGAACAGTCGGATTCAAGGGTCTCTCAGAGGACTTTTCCAACCTTCAGGATTCTGTGATTCTATTATTATAAGGGAATAAACCTCCCCCAAACCACACATTTCCCTTCTGTGTGCCTCACAGGGACTGTCTACAGGAGCTGCATTGGAAGGCATCATTCCAGTACATCTGTCTCTTGAAATTACTAACATAAAGCCATTGCTTGAACTTCTGTCCTCCCTTGCACATTGCAGTATCACTGGGACTTAGCCTCAAGAAGGAGAGGACCTTTCTGGGACTTTCTGAGAATGAGAGGAGACTAAAGTGAAGGGGAGAGCCCAAATGCAGCCCCTTATTGCCGGCATGACTATGTGGCAGACTAGTTACATCACACAAATCCACCAAGGAAGGGGTTTCTGGTGCTTACAGTTTTAGAAGCAACCACTGGATGGCTGGAGACGTACCCTGTGCCTGACACCACTGCCTGGAACACCATCCTGGGCCTTGAAAAGCAAGACATGGCACCCCAGAAGAAACTGAGTCAGACAACAGGGCTCATTTCAAAAACAGCCTTGTAGGGACCTGAGCCAGAGACCATGGAATTGAGTAGGTGTATCACATTCCCTGTCATGCACTAGTCTCTGGGAAAATTGAATGGTACAATGGACTGTTAAAACCACATTGAAAGCAATGGGTAGTGGGACCTTCAAACATTGGGATTTATATTCAGAGAAGGCCACGTGGTGAGCTAACACCTGAGGCTCCGCCAATCGAGCTGGCGCTGGCAAATCAAAACCTCCATGAACCACAGAAAGGGATAAAGTCCTCACAGTACAGATGAGAAATGTGTTAGGGAAGACAGCTTGGATTAATCCTGCCTCAAATAAAGGCAAACACATTTTCTGCTCCACACCTTCATCTCAGTTACATATGAAACAAAAAGTAATAAGAATTACGTCAAGCAGAAGAAGCTGCAGGATCTGAGCATTGGTTTTTCCAGGCATAACTGAACCATGAGAGGCATTCTGCTGATGAATACAAAGTCCCAAATACTTACAATACCAAAATATTGTGTTAGCCAGAACAGCACTGCAAAATATCTTATTCTCTATCCAAGCAGCAAATTTTCTTACCTGTTACTCCTTATTGCCCTTAAATTATTCTACCTCATCTTTGGGGATGCACCTTTCTGCATCCCTTCCCCATTCCAGAGGCTCAGACTTCTTCAGTGGAGACTACAAAAAGATGAAGAGACACAATTTACAAGGCATTGGAGTGACAGAACAAGGGGGAATGGCTTCACACTGCCACAGGGTAGGGTTAAATGGAATATTGGGAAGGAATTCTTCCCTGTGATGGTGGGGAAGACCTTGCACAAGTTGCCCAAAGATGCTGTGGCTGCCCTGAAAGGAGCTAATCAATAGTTGACACATGTAAGTATGAGTTAACTATTAAGAGTCAGCAAATATTAACCACAAGTCTAAGAAGCAGGATGCACCTTAGCTTTGTCAAGATAAGAGAAACAGAATGCACCTTGCCAAGATAAGAGGAGCAAAACCTATTGTCAGCAGAAAACACTGGACCAGCCAGCGAAGGACTGCACATGCTTCAGAAAGAAAGGTGAAAAGTGCAAATTGAGGAAGACTGCCAGCCTTCATTGGAACAACCTCTGAGGAAGACTCAGAGCCTTCCTCAGTGTGACCACCAGAGTACACCGCGCCTGCTCGTCACATATGCTAATTATATTAATGATTTCTGAGAAGTATTTGTATAACCACTCCTATCCCAAGGAATGTAATGAATATGCATGAAATTTAACCATATATTGTACTGTGTAAAAGTGCTGGGTGTGCATGTCAGGAGGAGTGATCCCCATGTACCTGGCATCGAATAGAGCAAATAGCCACCTCACTGAATCAGTCTCTGAGGTGACTTGTAGCTGAGCATTGGAGTGAATCAGCCCCACCCCTGGAAGCGTTCAACGCTAGGCTGGACAGGGCTTGGAGCAATGTGGTGTAGTGGAAAGTGCTCCTTCCCATGGCAGGGGGATGGACTTCATGGTCTTGAAGGTGCCTTACAACCCAAACTATTCTGTGATTCTGTAATTCTATTATTACCTTGCAGGAAAACTGTTGTTATAGATGGATAATGAGATGATTGGCTCTCGCAATTAAGAGATGAATATTGTGTGAATATTAAGAGAAGCTTTAGTGATGTAGAGTTATGTTATTGTAGTTTAGATGTCCTCTGTTCTCCCCATAGTTCCCTTTTCCACCCCCCTCTGTATTGTTGTCTAGGACAGGTAAAAGAAGGCTGCACTTGTGCCCCTTGCATGGGGCAGCTGGGAATGGAAAAGCTTGTTCCTAAGGGGGCGCGGCAATGACGACTCCTGACCTCCAATCCAGTTACAGGAGAGCGATCTCCACTGATAAACGGCAGAGCAGAGCTGAGTGACAGACTTTGGGAGGGGCCAGGGTTGGCTGATGCAACCCCCAGGGGTATAAAAGACTGAGCACCCATCTTGAAGATGAACTGGCCATGTGGGAGGCAGCCACGAAGGCAGTTCCCAGTGCTGTAACTTTTTCCTTATTTAGCCCTTTTGTTGCATTTTTGTTAAGGTTTAATAAACCTTTTAAAATTTTTAAAGTGAGCAGTAGTCACTCACAACCGTGGTTTGATTTTTTTTTTTTTTACTTCTCATTTTAAAATGAAAGAAAATCCAGAAATCAAATCAATGTATGTCTAGTTTTGCATCCATATAAAAATATTTGTACACCAAGGAGCTTATCAGTGTCCACATTCATCTGAAGGTCTCCCCTTCCATCATGAGAACCCTCTCCTCCTCAGCTTGCTGCTGCTTCTTTGTGCATGAGACTCCCTTCCTATGTCACAAGCTTCCACATCATCCAAATTATGTATACAAGGGTGCGAAGCAAAGGCCAGATTGTTTTGTGCCATTGTAGCATGCTGGAGGTTAGGATTTTTCTTTTTTTATCCCATCTGTTGCCTAAGAGATGATAACAACACTGCTTAAGAGAGACAAAAGATGTAGCCACGGAGGAGGGGGAAGGGTGCAGCTGAGTGCACTCATAGCTGCAGGGCATTCTCTTAGGAAGAGCAGAGATACCTGGAGATTTTTATTGGAGGGTGAAAGACTGGGCTTGGCTCCTGTCTCTCTCTCTCTTTCTCTCTCTCTGTCTCTCTTTCTCTCTCTCTCGGGATTGGAGCAGAGACAGGTGGGGTTTGGTGCTGGACCATTGCTGCCCTGAGGATTCACTGCCACTGTGGAGCTTTTGTCCCCTCACTGCTTCTCCTAACATGTGTAGGCCTTGGCTCGTAAAACCAATTGCTGAACTGGGACCTTATAAACACCCAACTTCACTGGAAAAGCACCCTCACCATTTGCTTGGGGGCCTCACGGGAAACCCCAGGACACCTCCCCACTCTGAGGGAAACTCTCCCAGATGCTTGTGGGAGCCCAGCTGCTGCTGCCCAGCCCCAGTGTTTCTGCCGCTGGTTTGGGTTTTTCCTTACGCTTTAACTTGATACCCATGTCTGCGCAACCCCCCATGGCTCCTGGTACAGCTCTGGAGTTTTTGTTACACTTTGTTTGCCACCCCAGGGTCTCCTCACCTCTGCTGTTCCAGCCACCGCTCTAAGGTTCCTACTACAGCCCATCTGACCATCTGGAGGGGCACCAGGACCAGCTGCTCTCTGTGAGTTTGCAAAGGAAGCCCCTTTTCCATCTCTCCTGCTGGCTCACCCGACAATAACCACATGCAGAGAGGCGACCAAACTCGCGCCACAGCGCCCCCTGCAGCCGCGGGGGAATCATCGCACCGGCCCTGCCTGCCCGGAGCCAACAGCGCCCCTGCCGGCCGTGGCCGGAACTGCACTGAAAGGGAGAGCGCTCCACAGCCGAGAGGAGGCTGTGACCGGGCCTGGGTTTGTTTCTTGTTTGCTTGCCTTGTCTCATATATATATGTATATATATGTATATATTCTAGTAAAAAAGTGTTATTCCTTTTCCCATATCTTTGCCTGAAAGCCCCTTGTATTTTCCATTCCATGGGAGTTTCCCACCTTCCTTGGCAGATACCTGTCTTTCAAGCCAAGACATAACAATAGCTTAAAATGATAATATCAATGTAATCTACTTTGCAATCAGATTTTTTTTCTGCATGAATTTGTTGTAAAAGCAGATAATCTTTTTCCATGGCTCCTTCAGGCTCACAATTGAACACAAGAACTTCAAAACACATTTATTTTGTTGTTTTTGTTTGGTTTTGCCAGGCAAGAGTTCAAAGCCTGCCTCACCTACTACCACACACCATGGAGAATGTGCCCAAGGGTACATTGATGCACCTCCTTCCCTCCAAAATAGACACAATTCTCATGGGAGTCATTCAAAAGTCTGTGAGGAATGCCACAAGCAACATCCCCCTCATTTGATGTCCCCCCTTCTCATCCCTCAGAGCCAACCTCTCCAGCTGACCTCCTCCATAGCCAACAAGGAAAAAAGGAGCTATCCACCAGGATAAGTCATCTTGCCTTTTGTATTTCTCCATGCAGGAAGGTCTGCACATGGAAATGTTTGGAGTCACCAGGATGAGTGGGCTAGACACCTCTCTTCTTAAAGCAGATCAGTTCTGCTCAGTTCACACAGTGATGCTGCAGTATCGCAGCAAGGAAATAAAAAGTCATGTGGTTTCCAGGGATGTTTCTAAACTTCAGAGCTATGGAAATTGGGGCTGGAAGTGTCATAACATCTGCAGTAGAGTGATACACATTTTGATTTATTGGGGTTTTAAAATATAAAAAAGTAAAGCTGCAGGTTCTGAAGTGAGTATATCTGCAAGCAGAGCCCTCGTTACACAGCCTCTCCACTGGGATGTGCCATAGCAAAGCTCCCAGACTATGGAGAAGGATCTCATCATTCTCTTGGTGGTTTAACATCATTTTTCATCCATTTACACCAACAGTGCAGTGCACTTGGTGACACAGAGATCTGTCTTTAACCCTGTGCTATCTGCATATATTCTTCTGCTTTTGACTGCCTCCCTCCACTCCCAGGGAGCTATGTGACCTTTACTGTGCATTTATCACACCATGAGAGTCTGAAAATAGTTGAGAAATGATGGCAAGGCTTTTTTCTTTTACAGAGAAGATAAGCCTTATTACTTGAACCCCAGAGAGCCAAGGAACAACTGGGAAGCCATTCCCAAAACGGGCTTTACTGCAGCTTCCTGGCTTGGTGGCTTTCTTCCACACTTCTTCCTCGGAAATATGTGCAATGCCTGGGGAGAGCTGGGCATCTTACAGGGTCTTTCAGTGTCAGTCCTTCAGTTCAGACCTTCCAGGTCATTAAATTATTGGTCTTTCCCTCACACCTCTGATTTGAAATGTCACCTCTCCCATACCTGGGGAGGGTGACCTGACTTTTCAGAGCAGGGATGATGCTGTGTCTGAGATGAGACGGCTCCTCTTTGACCTGGCCTGATCAACAGAGCACTCCCCTCCTCCCCCTTCCTGCCGCTGAGAGCATTCTCCTTGGTCCATCCCCCCAGGCTACTTCCACCTACATTTGGCTGTTATGCTTTTCAAATTATCTAGAGTTTCAATTATGAGGGTGTTGAAAGCTGGTTTTTTTTTTCTTTCTCTCAGGGAAATTTTCTCCCATTTGTTGCCTAAGAGATTATGAATGACAATACTTAAAAGAGATGTAGAAAGGAAGGGGAGGAGGAGGGAAGGGGTGCAGTTGCTGCAGTCTCTTAGCTGGGGAGTGAGCTCACTGGCTGGGGGGTTTTCTCTTGGAAAGTGCAGAGATAACACAAGAGGTTGGGGGGGAGGGGAGGAGTGCTAACCAAAACTTGGCTGGGGGTCAAAGGACTGGGCTCAGCTCTCTCTCTCTCTGGGATTGGAGGGAACACAGTTGTGGTTTTGAACTGCTGCTGCAGAGAGGACTCACTGCTACTTTGGAGTTTTTTGTCCTTCACTACTTCTCCTTACCGTGGGTGAGCCTCTGCACACAAGAGTGGCGTGGTTGAACTGGAACATTTCAACATCCAGCCTCATTGGGAGGGACCCTTACCATCTTCCTCGTGCCTCAGGGAAAACCCAGGATGCCTACCCCCTACCTGTCTCCAAAGGAACCCCCTCCTGGCTGCTTGCAGGAGACCAGTTGCTGCTGCCATTACCAGGATGTCACATGGGACGCAAGAGAGCCAGAGAAAAATTTTTAAAAACCCAAAACACCCCCCTCCCCCTGCTCCACCTTCTCTCTCCTCCCAGGGTTGCCCAATCCCCTGCTCTTTCTGCAGCGGACCCAGAGTTTTTTGCTACACTTTGTTTGCCACCCGGGGTATGGCCACCTCTGCTGTTCCAACCTGCTGCTGAGCTCACCACCCAGAGCGGCACTGAAACCGGCTGCTCCCTGTGAGCTTTGCAGAGAGAGCCACCTGCCCTCTCTGCCATTGCCGCCGGTGCCGGCGCCATTAACCGTGTGGAGAGAGGCTGCTGAGCTCGCGCCACAGCGCCCCCTGCAGCCGCGGGGGAATCATCGCACCGGCCCTGCCTGCCCGGAGCCAACAGCGCCCCTGCCGGCCGTGACCGGAACTGCACCGAAGGGGAGAGCGCCGGACGATCGAGAGAAGGCTGCAACGGGGCCTGGTTTTGTTTGGTGTGGCTGCTGTTGTTGTTTGTTTGTCTTGTCATTTATATCTTAGTAAAGAAGTGTTATTCCTTTTCCCATATCTTTGCCTGAAAGCCCCATAATTTCAAAGTTTTAATAATTTGGAGAAAAGGGGGTTATATTTTCCATTGCAGGAAGGTTCCCGCCTTCCCTGGCAGACATCTGTCTTTTAAACCAAGACAGAGAGTATACAGAAGCCTGTCAACTTTACTCCGTCCACTTCAAACATCTCTGTATGCATTTCCTCCTTGAGTAATCCTTACTTTCTGANAAGGAAAAGAAGACATAAAAAAAAAAAAAAAAAGGAACAAAGCTGCCATGGGTTAAAAAAAAGTCTCCTCTCAGTACCTGGTTAATAGAGACATTGTTCACAAGGATAGAAAGTAAATGGAAGACAGTTGGGGTTTGGTTTGAATCCATGTATTTTGTCATGCTTCTGGCAAAGAAGGAAAAGGAAAAAAAGGGGAAAATTTCCCATGACACAAATACGAAGGGCAACAATTTGGGTTTAGGGAAGAGCTGCTGTGGTCGTGATCATGTACTATAGAGCAGTTGTGTGCTGGCTTTGATTTACACAGAGCATGCACTAACGACGTGGAAATTAGGTGTTAGCGCTTGGGAAAAGGCAAGAAGACAACCATGGGAGCCCTCTCAGAACATCTTCCCAGCACCATTAACTGCCCCTGAAATGGAGCAGGGACCAGCACTGGGAAGCAAACAGAGCCAGAGCAGAAGCATCATTATTTCACACAGTGCCCTGAATCCCCAAACACTACACCAACACTTTTATCACTTTTTCCACCTCAAAACTGATTATTTGGTGCTCCCCCTGCCACAAACCCACCCACAGAAGCTTTCCTCTGGCCTCGGCTGACTCTGACCCTTCACATGTTGCTCCCATTTTGCTCCTGCAGCCTCATGCCATGACCACTGTGGTTTGTCTTTTCTGCTAGGTGTCACTGAAGGCTTCCTAAAAGGCTGATGTCACCCCATAATTTTTGTCTTCCCTCTGTTTCACAACCATGCTCTCAACACTATTCCTTCAAGGCTGTTACCTGAGGAGTCACAGGTGACACAGGAAGCTGGGAGCCTTCCTTCCACGGGGTCGGTCAAGGAGAGAAGCCTCATGCCATGGGCAGAAGATGGGCTGAGCTTGGCCACCAGGCCCCTGGGGGTGAGGAGAGATGGCATGCACATGTGATGCAGCTGTTTCCATTTAAATGCACTGATGGGAAGAATGATGATTTCAGCATTATCAGAGCCCTGATTTGTGGAATTCAGTTATGTGCCACTGGGAACAGCACAAGCTGAGGTCTGGGGGTGGCTGGTAACCAGTGGGAGTTCAGAGGAGAGAGCCCAGGTGGTAAGTGGAGGTGGAATAGGACAAGACACAATGGGAGAGGATGGGTGGCAGGTGGAGGGATGGTGGCAGCTTGAAACAGCACAACAGTTTTGAGCTCTCTCTCAGGTGGAAGGAATCTCAGGGGGTCTTGGGTTCAGCCTCCTCATCCACACAGAGTCAGTCTGACCTGGTCAAACCAGATCACTCAGTGCTTTAACCATCTGGATCTTGAAGACCTCCAACGACAGACAACACCTCAGGGCAACCTCCTGCAGTGAGTTGAATCTTCCTTATTAGTGTGTCAGAAATAGATGTCCTGAGGATGTAATTCCCCTCATTTAGAAAAACTTCCAAACACCTTTAAGTGCTCTGCCTTTCCTTTCCCTCCTGAAGCACCTGGGAGGTGCCAGTCTTTGGTACTACAGCTGGGTGCCTCTACTCTGAAGTCCTGTAATCAACGAGTATGGGGGAAGGTTACATCGCTTCTCTTACTGACATCAGTGACTCCTGCTTCTATGTCCTGCTTTTCTTTTCCCTCATTGAACAGCAGAATAATTTCATCTCTCCTTTCCACACATCATGCTTCTCTGCTGGACATCTCTGCAAATCTACCAGCAGGCTGTGTTAGATGCAGGCGACTAGGATAGATATTGCACAGTCCTGCTCTGGGTCTGATATTACATTAGGGTCACAGTCTGGAGAAAGGCACGTGACTGAAGATACCGAAGGCCACCTGACAACAGCCAATGTTTATTGATGGATGCCCCCTTTTATAGGGGGTTCAAAATTCCCACGCTTGGACAACTGATTGGTCAAGGTTTCAACAGCGCCCAGCTCTCTGGCCAACGATGTGTCTGCATTTAGGGTTGAATGGGATTGGCTGGAGATCCTGGCTTGAGTTCGAATCCAACATGTCATTGCCTCACCTGGAGACTTGTTTATTTTTATTCTATAATGAACTAGGCTAGCCAAATTGGTTCCTGTTATGGCCAAAATTATCTGTGCACAGCTTCAGACCAGCTGTAGCTGTGACAGTCTGACTCCCTTGGGACTTCATTTAATGCATCTCTGCATCTTGGCAATAAAGATCAACAATAAAGATCTCTCTCTGTCTCTGTTTAGTGTTCACCTTATAGTGAATCTAAATTCTATCAAATCTAAATTCTACTACCAAGTTTGCTTAAATAACACACCAAAAAAAAAAAAAAGCTTTAGCAAAGCCAAAATGCATATCTCTGCTGTTCCTTTTCTGTTGAGAAATTCAGTTTCCATGTTTTCAAAGGAAATTAGTTTGCTCTGACATCATTTGATATTGGATGTGACTGATATAGTTGTTTTCAGAAACACCTTGGTTAAAAAAAACAGTATATTTGCTTTGATTTATATGAATGCTTTTGAAGTTTGTGAGGACTTTTGTCATTGCTGTTCCTGCTTTCAACAAAGCTGAGATAAAATGTTATTTTTGTACCTTTGAGTGTGGAATATTTATAGCAACAGCCTGGCCTATGCCAGTGCACCATGATTGCATTAGGTGAACAAAATAAGGAGTGACATTCAGAGATGCTCCCTCTTATAACAGTATGAAGAATTCAGATTTTAAAAATTACTTATCAGCATTCACACAGTTTTATAAATTGCTACAGTTTCACTGAATTTACTGAGAACCTACCAGGGCAAGAGGATAATTTATAACAACAACAATTGTTGCCCTGTTCTTCTAAAGTTCTTCTAAGCCTTCTGATGTTTACATTTTTGTAATAAAGCTTCTCACGCACTTTCATGTAAATAATGATTGTTTTGCATTCTTTCCTGGGGGAGGAGAGGACTGATGGACTGTTGGTTTGACCAGTGTGGTTGGAGAGGTGGCAATTTCATCCTCCAATCCATGGTCACTTTGGGAATTCTATAAAAATCGAGGTCAGGAAATAAAGCTCCCTTCTTTTTGCCTTGGACATCTCAGCGTGTGCGCGCACGACCATTCACGTGTCATACAGTGACATCTGGTGACCGCCGCAGTGTACGACAGCTCCGGGTGAGGGCTCTCGGTTCCTGCCCCTCCACCCCGCTTTGGCACGGTGACTGAGCGCTGTTCGGCATTTTGCCTGCAGCTCTTGTGCTAATGGCAGCGCCGGTGGGTTCTGTGGAGGACTCCCTGATCTTGGATATCCGGAAGGGTCTCATGCAGCGGAAACGGGCTTCCGTTTCCCAGATGTTTTCCGATCCCTGAGGAGGCGTGGTCTCTCTTGAGAGACCACCTCATGGAGGCTCTCTCTGCTGATTATAGCGTAGATGTGGTGCAATTGCTTATACAATGGAAAAGGCTTGACAGGTTTTTCCAGGGACTTGGATCCTTCAGCTCTCAGGCTTCTGCGGATGCGCAGAGTTCCCAGGGAGACTCTTTCGTCTTGGACGCAGACGGGGGGGTTGAGGAGGGCGCTGGAGTTCTTTCGGGTGCCAAGGTGGATTTTGAGTTTCTGCGCGGGGCAGAGCCCTCCTGTCGCCCCCATGACGATGCGCTGGGGGACGTTTCCATCTCGGGTTGCGACTTTTGTCCCCCCGGGGTGGACTGGGCTCCCGGCCAGCGAATGGGGGGAGTCCCGTGGGCTTCTGAGGGTCCCGTCGGCTATGCCGGCCCCGCCCCTCCTCACGCAGCGGAGGCGGTGGCGCGGGGGGGAACCGCCCTCCCTTTGTGCCTTCCTGGCACTCGAGGACTGTGGGGAGCCCCTGGCTCAGCCTCCGCCTCTGATTGAGTCTGATTCGGTGACAACACTGTCCGAATTGCAATGTTTTCACTGCGTATCCCCCGAGGGCGGCGGCGCCGATCGCNCGATCGCCTCTGCCTCTGGGCGGCCTGCCGGGCATGCGCAGGCGGCGGGAGCCGCCAGAGGCGGGGCGTTGTTCGCTTTTCCGTTGGGCCGCCCCGCTCCGCTCGGGGGGGCGGTGTTTGCTGTGGGGTTCCGCGTCACGGGCGGGGCCCTCCGGGGGTACTTGCAGCTGCCCTCTTCCCATCGCCGCCTCCGCCGGGCGCGGCGGGTGGTGGTGCTCGCGGGGAAGGGGCGGGCCCGGGCTCGGGCGGCCTTGCCTAGCTTTTCGCCCTGCCCAAGGTT
>WBNO01021191.1:504151-522968 GCA_013400575.1 Peucedramus taeniatus | reverse complement strand
CTCTTGAGTTTACATTAGGATTTCTGAGGTAGTAGATTAGAAAAGCAATAAAAAGAAGAGAAGTGTTAAACTCACCTCAAAGTTAGATGGTAGCCAATGTACATCTGTTGCTGGCTTTGTATGACAATATGGTGTGGAAGAGGCTGCACAGTGTCTCACTAGAGGTGGCTCTGTGTTACTCTTCTGGACTTGCTTAGGTGATGGCTAGAAATGTATTAAGAAAAGATATCTTAGATATCTTTTCAAAATAAAATAGTAGATCAATCAAAGAATAAAAGGTTACTCTGCATTCTGTTAACACTTTTTCATGTATTTCAGATCAGTTTATAGAACTTTTTAGGGGTCTAATACCTTCCATTTGAGAAAAAAAAAGGAAAAGGCAAGCATCAAAACAGGCCTTTGGATATAAAGCTCTAAAAAGATTTCCAGTGTGCCTCCACAGACACGCAGACATCATTAACGCCTCTTGTCCTCCTAGGGCTTTCTTCTGCTTATCCTCCTTACTGTCATTTTCCACTGAAATAATCTTCTCATCTTTCAAGCTACCTTTTCTCTGTTCATAAACATCTAGGATACTTTCAGTATTGCTTCAGTAACAAACAATATCTGTATTTGACAGGCTTGGTAAGCTAAGGGTGGAGGGTATACTGGTGCCCATTAAAGAACAGACTCACTGAAACATAAGTTGCACAAAATGCAGTAAACCTTCTAAGCTGTACTAATCAGGTAGAAATTATACCATGATAATTGTGATAATGGTTGGATTTCATGAACTCATCAGGTTTCTTATCCCTTCTAGTGTCTCATTGCAAAGATTATCTACTCCTCTCTTTTGAGTCAGGATACCCTCAGCTGTTTTTCCTCCACAGACATACAGATACGCTGCAATATACTTACAATAGAAGCATTTACCATATTAACAGCTCTTATCTTGATTTCATAGAATTATAGAATGTTAAGAGGTTGGAATGGACCATAAAGATCATCGAGACCCAGCCCCCAGCCATGGACAGGGACATCTCCCACTAGACCAGATTTCTCAAGGCTTATCCAACCTGACTTAGAGCACTGTCAGGGTTGGGGCATCCACAGCCTCCCTGGGCAACCTATCCCAATGTCTCACCATCCTCACAAAGTTAACAATTTCTTCCTAATATCTAACTTAAATTTCCTCCCTTTTAATTTTTTACCCATTACTCATTGTTCTGTCACTACAGTTGAAAACCAAGAGTCCTTGTCTGGCTTCCCTCTAGATTCCCTTCAGATACTGGAAGGCCTCATTGCTATGAGGCCTTCATGCAACCTTCTCTTCTCCAACAGCCCCAACTTTCTCAGCTTGTCTTTGTAGAGGAGGTGCTCCAGTGCTCTTATCAGCTGTCTGGCTCTTCTCTGGACTTGCTCCAACAGTTCCATGTCCTTCTTGTGGAGGCACCAGAGCTGGGTACAGTGCTCCAGGTGGGATCTCACCAGAGCAGAGCAGAGGGGCAGAATCCTCTCCCTTGCCCTGCTGGCCAAACTGCTTTGGATGCAGCCCAGGATTCAGATGGTGTTCTGTGCTGCCAGTACTCACTGATGGGGAACCTCTGTACACCATATCCAACCATCAGCCCTGGGATTACCTCAGTCACTGCTGCTGCTCTTGGCTCACCCTCTGAGGAGTCAATGATTTCTTCAGCAACAGGCTTTGTACTTTCCAGCTTTTCTTCATGTTTAGAAATATCCCACAATACAACCTACAATGATAAATCAGTATATTACAAATTATATTTGTATATGTGTATTAATACGCTGTGTGTTAGTACACTTTTTTTTAAATCATGGAGGTTTGGGGCAACAGAAGAAATTCACTCTCTGCACTAGAATTTATGAAATCTTTAAAGTATTTTCTCTTCAGCTTGATGCAATCAGAAGAAAGGTTGCATTTGTCTCTAAAAAGAAGCCTTTACAACTTGACCTATTTATCAGTACTAGAAAGAAGCATCGTACGGTAATGGCTCAGCTATGGAATAACCAGACATAGCTTCAGTCCAGGAGAAGAGAGCTTCAAGACTCTGTGATATCTGTCTTCTCTCTGTCTCTGTGTTACTATGGATGTTGAGTACATCTCTTCACCCTTATTTTTATACTGGAAGAAAATACAGAAATATGCAATTTTATTTTTAAAGAGCAAAAAACCTGTCCATCGACACAGCCACCAGCAATGATATTTGGATCAGTTGGGCTGAACTGAAAGCAGTAAATGTCTTCAGGAGCCTTCAACACCAGCTAGAGAGAAGAAAAACAAGGTAGTTGAGAAATAGTCACATCGTTTGTTTGTTCTCATGTTATTTAAATACTTGGCATATTTAAAAGTCATGATTAAATACCTGGAGGCAGAGAGGGTCAAACAAACTCCAGAGAAGTATAACTGACTGGTGTAGCAATGATTTATTAGAAAGGTTAACTTGTTCTTCATACGAAGGCTGCTCTCTTGCTGACAGTGCTACAATCCCTAATCAAAAGAGAAAATAAATTTTCTCAAAAGAGACAATTCAAGTTTCAACACATTGATAATTATCCTAAATTACTTATATTTATACTTTCTGAATACAGTGAAAAAAACCCACCAAGCAGGAAAGAAACCCCAAACAAACCAACCATGTATATTTCTTTTTTTTCAGATCAGCTTTGAGGAGACTATTACTTAACATTAGGTTATTTTAAAATGAGTCATAGAACTTATGCATCAGGATAAAACTCTTTTTTTGCTTGTGCTGCTCAATGGTGTAATACTGCACCTGAAATTATGTGACAGGCATGTAGTCTTGGCCACCCACCATGACAAAAATCTTTGTAACCCAATTCATCTTCTTACCCAGGCTGCAGTCTTGGCTAGTAGTATGCTGGGAGCTGGGGCATTTATATAGAACCTAATTGTGCCTTTAGGTCTGGCCATGCAGAGCAATAATGCACAGCAGGGAGCAGGAGCTGACATTTTGTGTGTCTTGGGGTGCTCCCTGGCACTCGGCAGAGCTGGGTCCCGTTGTGGCTGTGATATTCCTCACCAGTATTAGGCATGCTATGAGAGCCAGGCATGGGCACAAGCACAGTGTTATGCAGGGCCATCTGAATAGTCTGGCACCACAACCCTGCTTAAATGAGCCTCATGGAGGGAAATTTCTCCTACCTATAATCTCCACTTATACATTAGGGTAAAGGATTTTGCATGGCCCATATGAATTCTAGAAAGGATTTGTCTCATTTTTCATTGTGCCTCAAACTGGCAATTCAAACAGGGATACTGAATCAATTTTGATTTCTTTTTAAATTTGAAAGCGGATGACTTTATGAAAGATGCATATTTTATAGCTGTCATATAATACCCATCACTGAAAACTCAAAACAGTACTGTAACTGCATTACCATAAATGGTTGGATGCCAGCAAACGCAGCTAATGGTTCTGTTCTTGAGATACTGCACATCTGTAAATGATTGGTATTCTTTAAGATAAACATCTGGCTTGCCTTCTTCTTGGTCTTCTGCTAGAGCCTTCCAGTCATCAAAAAAAACGTTCATAATTTCATTTTGCTGCAGTGCAATTTCCACTCTGTTTTGTGAAAAGAACAGTTATCACTTCAATAATCCAGATATGACTACTCAATAGTAGAACTACAAATATTTCTGTAAAGAAGTAGCTTCTGTTTTTTCACAAAATTATGATCACATTAGTTAAAAAATCAAGTATTAATTCCTCAGTGATGTATCTCTATAAGGAAACAATCTTTTGTTTAAACAGAAATAGTTACTGTATCAAGAATTTAGTTCTTTGTGGACCAAGTACAGAGCAACTATCCAATTCTTTGTGCAAAAAAAAATGTCATTATGTAGGACTTCTCCCACTTAATGGGACATGGCTAAGGGCATAATCATGGGTAGGACAGCACCTTTGCTCACTGCAGAGCCATCTGCTTGAGTGGGCGGTGTTTGAAAGATCAGCTTTGCAGTTTGTTTGAAAAAATGTATCACTATCAACTTTAGCCATTCTGATATCTATTTAAGGCAACATTCATATCTATATAGAAAAGACTTCATTGTTATTGTCATATAAACAAATATTAAGTTATTGTTTGTTAATATTATAATAATAAAAAAGAGAAAAAAGTATATAGAAACAAAAAATTAAATTGATATTTGACTAGACCAATGATCCATTAGACAAGAGTACTTGCTTGTATTCTGTGTTATTTCAGGTAGTCTTCAAAATGTTCTGCTGCAATAATTTTACCTTAAATGTACTGCTGTAAGAAATTTTTTCAGCATCTCAGATGACAGACTCTTTGCTTTTGCTTCATTTGACAACTGCCTCGGATAATACTGCGTGGATGCATTTTTTGGATAGGTCCTACCCAATTGGAATAAATTTGAATGTAAGTATAGACAGCATTTCAAAGACAGAAACCTATATAATGTGTAAAATTTAAATATATTGTCTTTCTAGACACTTTAAAAAAGATATTTAAGAAAAAATATGCAAACAGAGCACTCAATTTTGTTCTATTAATGAGTTTGTAAATGAGTAACTCCAGAATTTTAGTTGAGATAAAAAACAGTGCATAGCTTAATAAATAAGCTGATAAATGTTTTCTCATACTTACCATTTTGTCTGAGTACTAGTTTCTCTTAGTTTTGGAACAATTTGCACCCCAACATCCCTTTCAAGCATTTTAATACTGAAAGTATCATCTTCGTAGGCCGTGCATTCAGCATAGCTGTCTTTTTCATCTGCAGCGTTCTTGTCAGTAAATGTAATCGGTGCACCAAACTTCCTGCGAACTCGAGAGATCTTGTACTTAATCTGGAAAAGATACATTCCCATGGCTAGCAGAAAAGAACGTTTTTGGAAAGTTCATTCTTTAAAATGGCTGCATTCACATAATTGTAGAATTAATTCTGCTAACGATTTCTGCCTTGAGCTTACTCATATTTCTGCATTTTGAAATTCTGAAGTGCTCTTATAAATAAACTACATATGTAATAGAAGATAGGCTTGTATTTGTAAAACTAGAAGTTGCAGCATTTTTGGATTACTGCTAGTTGGACAAGAGAATTACATTTTCTGATTCATCCAGTATCAAAACTGCACATTTAATTAAAGGATTGATTTGCAGGAAGACTTATGGAATCATGAATTAGGCTTCCAAGACCTAATTTTCAGCTCTTCCCTCTTGGTGGAATTCTCAGCTTTGGGAGAGATATTTCAGCTTCCTCTGCAGTGCCTAGGGTGAGAAAAGTACTCTGAAGAAGATGCAAAAAAGTTTGGAGGAGTTTCCTTATGTTGAGAACTAGGAAGGATGAAGGGATGTGTCTTGACTTCTGCCCACAAAGAGAAGTAGGTACGTGATTTCAGGCAGTAGAGAGGTATTGCTTTGTCTTGGATTCATATCCAGGTACTTTTCCCCAGCACCTCCTCCAGAACTGGAAAGGAATGTAAGCTAAAAATACTTTTGAGTGGACCTTGCCAACAATGCAGAATGCAGAATTCTTGGACTGTGAATGTGTTAAATTGAATGACTGTGAAATAGCTTTAGAACACTCAGACATCTTTTTAGGTGTAACCAAGATGTCCATCTGGTGAGAACTATCAGAACATAGCCAGTCTTCCCTGAAGAGGGACTTAGGTACTGAGTAAAAATCACTCATGGACAGTTAGATACTTGGAGATGCCCCACACATCACCAGTTAGGTGACAGTTGTGAGTGGATCTAGTTTTTGGATGTATTATTTTCTCTATATTTAAATACATACATAATCTGTAGATGTAATTAATCAAATGTAGATGTAATTAATCAAATATGTCCTCCTGTAAAGTCAGCTTGTAATACCTGTGGATAATTAAAGACTGTTGCATGCTACTTAAATGCCATCCATAGAGTAGAACAGTTCACTGAGCTTCATGGAAACAGAGCAACGACTCCCGTTGTCATCTGGCCGTTTGGTAAATGGAGCAGAAAGTGGCAGAGGTGCCAGTGACCAAAGATGGTCAGGACTTTCAAATGTACACCTTAAAAAGCAGTTATGTCTAACACGGTGACACATGCCTTATTTGCAAGACTTAAAGAGAACAGAGTTCAAAATAAAAGTTTTTGCAGCACTTTGAGCTTTTGTTAAAAGTCTATTTCTCTATTTCTCTCTGTTAGTTTTCTTGAAAGACCTCAAGAAAAACTAGGATTGCAGCTCCCAGTTTCCTGACTTTTTTTTTAAAGGAACTTAAAATAAACATAGGGGGTTTATATTTATTTGATTGACTAACATCTGTTAATTCTGACCTTTGTTTCCCTTTCTTTAACAGATTCTTCTTCAACTTCCTTTTCACTGCCAAGGGAAACCCAAGGTTTGTGGACTTCTGGAGTTTCCTCTCTGTTTTCTTCTTCTGCTTCTTCTACTTCTTCTGCAGCTGCTAAAGACTGTTATATCAAACAGTGAGAAGTGGTACTTTTTAAAAAATTTGTTACAGAAATGTAAGTATTGACTAGAAACCCAGGTGTCAGTCTTCATTTACACGTTCTTTACTTTTGTCTCAGTGCAGTGAGTCTGGGTACACTGCACCCCTGGGCTGGGCTGGCTTAAGTCCCGTTCATTTGTGCATTAAAATTTTCCAATAATATTTAATATTTAACTATGAAGAGAGACTGTTGTCTTGAAAGCTAATATTTTTATATAATAAGAATTTATAGTGATTTTTTCCATTAGGCCCTCTGGCCTGGAATTGCATTTTACTTTTCTTAATTGTTGCTTCTCCTGATTCCCTGATGCTGGATGGCAAACTCATATTGAAAAATTATATAATCTTTCTATAAGCATTCTCCTACAGTGCAGTGTACAAATTCTATTTATCTAGAGCTATTTAGAATTCAAGAAAATTTTCATGATTTGAAGAATATATTCATAGATATTATGAAAAATAAGTATAATACTTCTTGGAAAACACTCAATATATTTACTGTCTGTTATTTTTATGTCTGAGAAAACTGAGTATTGGCAGAGAAAATGAATGCTTATGATAAAAATGCAATAGTGGGGGTTATACTGGCCCTCTGAAGCAAAATACAAAAACTTAATTTAGCCCTTCTCAGAATAAAATATATTTTTACAGTGATACACATATTTTTCCATGATCAGCTTAACCATTAGAGAAATATTAGGTGCTTAATAATACCATTCCTGACATCTTTGTTTGAGACTAGACTCTGAAATATTTATAGATAGAACAATGCTCTGGTATACTTGGATTTTACCTTTAGAAAGTTTTCCTTGGCTTCTTCAGAAGCAACAATATAAAAGTTCTGTCCATACTGGAAGTTTGGATCAAAAACTATCAAGAGTTCTTCCCCTGCATATTCCTATTTTAATGAAAAAAATTAGTGGAAAACTGAAAACAAATAATATTCAAAACAAACATGAGGTTGTGACTGGAAAAGCTACCACCAATTTAGTATCTTAGGTTATTTTTGTATTCTTAGCAGAGAATTTCATGTGCCAACTGAAAGGAATAGATGGGGTTTATTTTGTAATAAAAATAAGTCTGGGACAAAACTAATCTTTCATACAGACAATTAAACAGAAAATAAACAGTTTTAATGATTCTCAATAAATAGGCCATGAATGAGGGAAAGCCAAATATGTGAAGCTCTGTCAGTTCACAGAATCAAAACTAATAGTATTTATGTTATTTTTAGCATATTTTCAATCTGAAGTTAGTAAAAAAAATGCATGGCAAGCCATGAGAAACTTTGAGTCAACAATGGTCCATGGCCTCTAGCACTCAGATATTACAGCATCAGTGTGTTTACAGAGTCAAACAAGAAGAGACCCGTTCTTCAAAAGAATGGACACTCTGGGAGCATAAGTCTTAAAGTGAGAATGAAATATGCTACATACTAGGATAACTTTTTTGAGAAGGTAGAAATCAGAAGATTTAGCTCTTGTTTTCAGGTCTTGAATTATGTCCTCTTTTTTAATACACTTGAACCAATTTTCTTCTGTGACATCTTCATCAGGTCGGCAGTTAAAAATTTCTTGGGTCTTTGCAGTCAAAAGCAAAGGAAAGATTTCTGGGTGGCCTATGAAAAAAAGCAAAATTGAGTGATAACTTCAGTGTGTTGTTTAAACATGCACGTATACTTTGATAACTGTGTCTTTACTATTTCTAGCATAATGTCTTTGAATCTCTCAGCTTTGTTTTTGGTATTTTGGAAGGCATGAAATACAAATTATATTTACTTTATTAATTTTTGAAAATACTCTACACAACATTTTGCACATAAGGAATATCATTTCCCTGGTGTGGAGGGCTTTTTTTCTTCTTGATGAACGGGTTTTTGTTAACAACTTTAGTGAAAATACTTTACTGGGTTGGTTTTAGCATATTAAGGGCAAAACCGCATGGTTCTGACTTAAGAAAGGCTTTGAATAAATAACCTGTGGTCCTTCCTTGTAGGGCAGCACCATATTAAGCCAAAGTTTAATCTAGGTGAAGCTTCTCCCAAGTAAGGATGCTTTTCTGATTTTGGACTTTCATCTTGCTGCCATTGAGTTCAGAGTGCGGGAGAGACTATTTCTCACTAATCAAATGAGACAAAAGCAAGCTCACCGAGATTAAAGTCAGATGTTTATTTTCAGTTTTACTGGAGAATATATAGCTGTTGTTTTCTACGCACATGATCTCTGTTAGGTTCATTCATATTAGCTCAGAACAAGACATTTCTTATCTTTGTGCTAGAACAGATATCTTTATTGGTTTGGGGGAGGCTGGATGCAGTTAGGTGACCTGTCAGCTGTGCTCTGCAAACACTCAATCTGAAGATAACATGCAGTGCTTCTTATTGTGTGTGCCAGCTGTATGTGAGTAAGGCAATGTGTGTAATGCTGGTCTTTCTCATATTACATCTTCTGTCTCCAGCTTGCATTACTGCTCCAAGTGGCTAAGATCACTCTAGGCCCAGCTAGTTGAATCCTGACCCTGAGACTCCTTTGCTTTACTGCCCTGCTATCAGACTCATGCCCTGTCTCAGCTGCCCTAGTAAGAGCATTCCTCATGAAGACCCCAACATTTTTGCCTGAGAAGGTTAGAAGATGTTCAGCTTTTTGGTGAACTGGAAACTAAAAGACTTAGGGACGTGTATACTGTGTACAGTTTTTCTGTACTGAAATGTGCTGACTGTTGTGATAATAACGGATACTTTCTATCTTTGTTTCAGTCTCTTTTCTTAGCTTAAATTACTTAGTATTTTATCTTAATTCCCAGCACCTGTGGGGTTTTCCTCTTTGTGCATGCCTTGAAGAGACGTTGACATACCTCAAATGATGATTGTGACCAGCTGTGTCAGCACGTTTTGAGAAGTCATCCCTAATCTAAGACAACAAGGACTAACAAAAGGATAAATCCTCCTTAATCTCTGCATAATCCTATCACATAATACATTATGTTTGATGAATCTGACATTTATCCTTTAAAATCTTTCAGTGCGGCTACTCCACTGCATCTGCTCTACCATAGTCATCACTAAAATTAATAGCATTCCTGATGTTTCTGCTGCATGCTACACTGTGCCAAGTATGGATTACTTAGTGTCCACTACTTATTTCATAGCGCATACAATCTGTTTGTAGCATGCACAGGCCAGTAGTTCACTTTCATCACAAGCTGTAATCAACATTGCACGATTTTCCTTTTTGATATCTTGGAGATTTCCAGGATTTCTGTGTGGATACTTCCAAAAAATACAGAATCATAGGGATGTTGATTGAGAAAGACCTCTGTGTCATCTGGTCCAAACTCACAGTTGCTAACACCAGACCTCAAAAATCCCAACCAGGAGTAATGGTTGTTTTAGACACTATTGTTTGTAACAATAAGCTTTTATAGTGCTGTTTTTTAAATGCTGAATCATGTATACAGTCTTGTTCACAAATGCTAATGCTGA
Organism: Peucedramus taeniatus; assembly: GCA_013400575.1. Lineage (NCBI taxonomy): Eukaryota > Metazoa > Chordata > Aves > Passeriformes > Fringillidae > Peucedramus > Peucedramus taeniatus. The sequence goes on along the minus strand of WBNO01021191.1, from coordinate 513,005 downwards.
AAAAAATCCTTTTAAAGAGATGTAAGTTTCATTGACAACTGAAACAATACAAGCATGCATTGAAGTCAAGCAACAATACAATGGACATCACTACAAGAGGAAACAGAGTAAGAGAGATACTCTAAGTGCATTGTTTCCAACGCTCTATTGCTATAAGCCCAAGCTAAAAACAAAGAAATGATCGGAATTAAAATTACACTTTTCAGTCTAAAGAACTAAAATTCTATATGGCAGAACATTTTTTTAAGAGAATCTATAATATAAGGAGCAGATACTGGAGTTCTTACATTATAAACATTTTTATTGAAAATGCTCTTTTCCAGTAAAAAGTGTGTAGCATCTGATCACAGGCCTCATTATTTTTCTATTTGTAAATTGTACCTGCATCATTTGTAACAGTCAGCAGCTCTTAGTGCCAGGAGAACTTCACAAAAAACCAAGAAACTCTAAGGAAGAAGTAAAGAACACCTGCAGGCCTAAGGAGTGCATGCGTGGTGTTTAAATCTTGCACAGGCAGTGTTTGCTTACACCAGTGCTGTTTTCCTGCTTTCAGCACCAGGTTCCTGGTGGTAGGTTAGCTGTTACAGCTCTAACCTTATTTGCCAGTAGGTGGAGGTACAATTCTCTCTTACTATCTCCTGGAACACTGAAAACAGATTTTTTTAAAATACCACTTTAATCATCAGAGGGATCACTTTTTCTACATTTTCATTAACTGCAGCTTAGCCATGTTGGTGATGCTAACCAGAGAACAATTTTCACTCAGGGGTCATAGGATTATGGAGGAAAACGAGTGATTTACGGTTTCTTTTAGAATTACCTAGTTTGTGTATTCCTTATTTGCCACACTGTTTTACCTTTTAACAATAAAAGCTGTATTGTTACAAACCAATTAATAAGAAAACCCTTTGGACTGTTCCTGTAAATCATAGATAAATTTTACTTTTATACCAATTAAAGTTATATCTGAGGGATAAGTGCATAAATCGAGTCAGAAGAAAAATACAACCAGAAACATGGAAAATAACAAACCATTTGAAATCATTTGGTGTCTAAGAAAAAAGAATATGTTTAAATTTGGATAATTGCATACTTCTAGCCTATGCTTAAAACTGAACTTTTCTTGAACATAAACGAAATTGTGACTTTTAAACTTTTAATTGTGACTTTTAATTTTTTTCCCTACCAAAAAAAAAAAGATGCCAATTGATGTATATTGGTATCTGTGATTAAGAACCACAAGTGATATGCTAAATAATCTTTTTATGAAATTTAATAATGGTTTGACAAAGATTGAAGATTAATGAATTATTAAAGAAAATCATGTTTTTCTTTCAATTGCTATACTATTTCTAAATGCAGAGATTTTGTACCCTATAATTCTGTTATGACACATATTTCCCCCTATCCCAACTCCTCTCAAACCAAGAAAAAAAACTCTTCTAAAACCCATATCTGTTTCCTGCTGCACTGCCTGCTACTCAGAGAGCCACAGTAATTACTGTGATAACTGCATTTCTAAATAGTTTTTATTTTTTCCCATTCATTAAAAAAAAAAAAACTTTTTATTCCCTGCATTAGTAACACTGAAGCTTCAAAATGCTTTGAGTATTCCAGAACTACTACTTTAAAGCTCAGTCATCATAGCACTTACCTATACTGGCCATAGATAGATCAACTTCCTCATCCTTTTTACCTGAAATATAATGACATGACTTATCAGTAGTGTTGGTTACAGAATTACAGTGAGTAATTTTACCTCTCTCAGTTATTTATATAAAATAGCATATTCTAATTATTTTTATGTAATAGCATATTTTAATTGCTTTTTAATGCATGAGGCCAAAATAATTAAGGTAGATCTCATGTGAGCCCAGATTGCTGCTTGTTTCATTGTTGTTGTACCTTACATACCAAGTTTCTTTTTCCTTCTCACGATTCCTTTGCTTTGTTTTACCTTTTTGTTTCTTTGCCGCTGCTTTTGAACCTTTCAAGGCGGTCTTGCTGGATTTGACTTTTTTTGGCATTTTTTCAGATTTCCCTAGAGAAAGACACATATCATTAATAATTTTAAATAGACAACAGAATGCACCACGTATGAGTAAAAATTTGGTCCATGACTTTACATAGGTTATCATTATAGTAATATTTTCATATGCCGATAAAGGTATGATTCATAGTTTTAAATCATAAACTGTATTTTCATATCATGTGTAATAGATGGAAAAACTTCTTTTGCCCAGGGTGTTTAAAAATTTACACGGATTGTCCAAAAGAGTGGCAGGTTAAATTAGGATAGAGGTTTCCCTTACTGAAAACTAAGGACATGGGATAAAGTGGGAAGAGCATGGGTGAAAATTCTCCAGTTATAAATGTTTGTCCCAATGTTTGTAAGTGTAAACCATTACTCAGCTGCACAAAGCATTTCTATTTCCAGTTTATTTTTGTGTAGCTCTGCAGAGGACAAACTCGGGAAGATGTATGCCTGATTAAATGTAGCAAGCACGGAGCAGGAGATGATATTGTATAGAAGGCTACTCCTGTTTCATTTGCTCTCCTTCATCCCAGTATCTGGAGAAAGGATTAGAACAGAAGTGCAGGAAAGACTCAGTTCCATAGCAAGAGGAAATGCAGTTCAGCCTGCCCGCTGCTCAGGCTGGACAGCACCATCATGTGGGAGGTGCTCGCACAGCAGCCGATTCAACAACTAAATCAGAACGGCCCAGATTCTCTTAGCAGTGTTAAAATTGTTTGATGTTAAAATGAAGAGCCAGAGGCGTTCAGATGGGATGAGGACAATGGGGTTCTCACTTTGTTTGAATCCTCCCTCTCCATGTTCACGCTTTTTAAGACTGTAAACTGACCGGAAGGGGAACCATTTTTTAAATGTCTGCAGAGCACATACAGTATTTGGGTGCTATTACAATTTTACCACTAACAAGAGGAAAGTAGATGCAGCTAGGACAGAAAGAGATGGCACCTTCAGGAACACTGGCGTGACATAACTATTTCTGATGATCACTTACAGGAGCTACAGCCAATCTGCCTATGCACATGAACAGCACATTTACTGTCAAGATGCTTAAGGTGAAAAGGTGAGTTTATAAAATAAATGTTCTATCTTGAGGGTTTCTTTATGAACAGCCTAAAAATAGCGAGTGCTAAAACAAACATGCTGTGGCCTGTGCATTTGCAATTTCAGTGGCATACCCAGGCTCAGAAACAGTGGTTTACTGTTTTGTAACACAGTTCTCAAATACTCCAGAAGCAAGCAGTGTAATCTTAGCTTCTGATCTAAATTTTAGTGTGGAGATGGCCACTGATGGCAAGGTATAGGTCATGGATGGAATAGCTGAGGTTTGGGATACATGTTGGCCTCCCATGAACTCAAGGTAAACTTCGGTGCTGGCTTTAATGTGAGCAGTCTCTCACTCTTCCAACAGTTATGTGTTTTTCTTTTTCACGCCAATCAAAGTAGAAAAATATACTCTATAAATCCTCAGACTCTTTTCTGTATCATACTGGATCTTGCAGATCACAGGTGGCAGGCTGCATCCATGGCATGTTAGTGTATTTCTCTCTTGCTTAATCTCTCTTGATTATGAAGTCCCCTTCATTAATCTATCTGAAGAATAGTAGCAATTTAATTCTGCTTCTTCCAAAAAGCAATGATGGCGTCAGTGCAAAGAAAATTAATGTGTCAGAATTCTGAAACTTTTGCTGTGCATGGGATGATGTTTTTTAACCCACCTCCCCCCAAAATTATATATAATGAATCTAAGGAGAAAGTTGGCAATTTTTTCTGCCCTCATTCTCACAGTCTTTTTTGTCAAATACAGGAGTAGAAACACTGTTAACATAGTTCTGTAAAAGCCAATATATTTTCATATATATATATGTATATACATACATGTATTTTTTACATATTTTCATATATATGTATAATCTTTCAAAGGAGCCTATACAATATGCTAAGCTTATAGTTCTGAAACACTCGGGCCTACCTCACTGAGAGTGCATATCAAATCACATGGTCAAAAGAGACTAATTTTTCTTTATTTAAAAAGGAAAGCTGTGCAAAGCTGTTTCTTATCTATCTTCTTGTATACTTCACATATTAAAACTGTGACCCATTTTGTAAATGGGTTCTGTGACTATTTAAATTTGAAACCAACATTTATGCCTCTGTATAAGAGAGACAGCCCTCCAGGATAGGAGGTGAGGGCAGCTGTTGTAGAAATTAGTTGAAGGACAATATGAACCATCTCATATATATTCCAGTCACAATGTCTTAATTCACCATTTCATAATTATGCACTGAAACAAAGCTAGTTTGGAAATTTTGAGTGAGCTCCTCTGAGTATCTTAATCTCTAAGTCACATGAATGGAGGAAACACTGAGAAGGCTGACATAAGTCACATCCTATGTTTAGTAAAATAACTTGCAAATAAAAACCTCCCTTTCCTTTCAACGGATTTCAAGTATATTTTACCTATAAAAAGAGTTAAAACTCCTGAAAATGGTGTCCCAGTAATCAGTTCCTCCTCCTTCACTGAAAGGAGGAAGTACAGAGGTAGATGAAGCAGTATAGAGAGAAGGGCTGTGGTGGTGAAGCTGCTGTCAGTGCCTGATGCATGTATTTGCATTTGCTAGTACTAAAGTGCCCCTGTTTAAGGGTTGCAGATGAACAGAACAGTCAGTGGGACTGTTTGTGCTTCCCTCTGGGATGCACAGGATCTCCCAGCAGGAGCAGGAAAGCAGATAGAAAATGACAAACTACTTATCCTCATTTCCAATATCCCCAGTGCCATATCGCCCTGCCCCTCCATCCTCCTGTGGGCATGTGATTGTCAGTGGTCAGGAAACTGGGAAGGCCTGCACAGAAAGCAAAGGCAGAGCTTCCAGAAACTTCTCTGGAAGCATAACCAGGCCCACAGCCATTTACAAAGCCTAGATGCAAAGTTGGTTTTTACACAGGAATATGGTAACCTCCAGGTGCTCCCTTCAGGAAACACACACACCAAACTTTCAAATATGTATTGAGGAGCAGCCTTTTGTACATCACCTCTTCCAAAAAAGTCTAATAGAATGAAAGTCCCAATATGTAAGTTAAAAGCTACTATTTTCAGTAGTTACCTCTTAGTTTGGGGGTTTGCTTTTTTCCCCTTTTTATACAAAATACTAAATGCTATTAAGAAAGACATGAAAAAATCATTCTATATCAGCGGATTGTCTGAAAATGTGACCAAAATGATTATTTTTTAAAATCTATGGTTAGTTCCTATTATCTTAGGGATATTTCTATACTGCTTATTTAAAAAGGACTTGTCAAGGCACACACAAATGTATTATGCCTTTCCATTACGTTTATAAAAATTCATGATTCTATGATTGAGAGGAGGTTGGAAACAACATTTAGATTAGCATAATTTGAAAATTTTAAGAGTGCAAAATCTCTATAAAATTATAGCTTTTGAAAAACAATTGTCATGAATATTGCCATGTATTTTATTTTTAGAAAGTAAGTTATATTTAGGTTTCATTAATTTTTTTCAGCACTTTTTCAGTGGAACACAGTGTTACATTAGTTAATTGCTAAAACCTGGGTAAATATTTGACAAGTTTGTTTGACATTTTATAGCCTAATTTGTTTACAGATGGCTCTAATATTTTGAACATTAGGCTTAAGACAAAAAATAAGATCAGCATGTTCCCCTAATCATTTAATGTACTGAAACCTTTACAGCTGAAAACAAATCCGTGAAGTTGCTAGGTACTGCAAAAGGCAAAAACTAATTAGTTATCAGTTCTGCAAAAGATGCCATCTGATTTTAGGATACAGAGTGATTCATTAGTTGCCTAATTGAATGATTTAAGGTCAAGTTTGTGTGCATTACTATTTTAGGACTGTAATTTACTATAATTTGGAATGACAGAAGAATTGGATTCATGTCCATTTTACAAAAGCACTACAAGGAAAGGATCAAAACCATGTGCTAATTGCTTTTTTTGTTGTATCACTAGCAAGCTAAAAAACAAATTTCTGTTGCTAAACATTTAGGAACTTGCTAAAAATACCATCTTGAAAATTACTTTGTCTCTCTAGAAATTCGCATGCAATATTGCCTTTAATTAAATTTCTTCTATTTTGCTCTACACAAAGAGCAAATAATACAAAATTATTAAAAATTATTAATAATCCTTGTGCATATTTGGACACAACTTCACTGTATGAGTTGTAGGGAGTAAAGCTGAAGTTTTGACAACTGCCTAATAATTTCAGCATATAAATAGTTCAATTTGAATGTACCTGGTTTCAAACTAACAACTTTTCATTAGATCAGGCTTACCTGAACCTGGTGTTGATTTTGTTATTTGATAGAAACCAGTAGGTGTAGTTACAGTATTTGGGATGGTAAGTACAACATGTGTAAAACTAGGTTAAGAATTAATAAGAAAGCTGTAAGAGAACAAAAAGGAAAACTTCATTAGAATGTTGGCTAATACTGTGTTCTGATTCTCTCATTTCTTTTACTCAAAGAGAAATAGATTAAAATTGGAAAAGGTACAACAAGGATGATTGAAGACATAGAACGTATTTTGTACTGGGAATAAACTAGGATTATTTTTAGCCTGAAAATGATAGAAGTCAGTGAATTCACAAGAGATACAGAGAAAGTGACAAGGAGATGCTGATTCATGGTCCTAACACGAGATCGAGCTGGCATCACATGAGCTTACGGATGTGGAACAAACAACAGGACTGCAGAAGTGTTTCATTGCACAATAAGTGTGTGAATTATGGAGTATACTGCCTGTGGACAGGACAGCTGCCAGAAGCACACAATTTCAGAACATAACAGGGCAAACTGACAGATGAAAAAATTGAGGGCTTCTAAAAATAATGATAATACATCTGGCTGTAGAAATTATACCACATATCCAAAAAAAAAACACCAAAAAAAAAGGGGTGCAGAGTGGAAATATGGCTTTACTATTATCTTACCCGGACAGAACTTCTGGTATGAGCCCGTACATATGGCCTGTGTCATTAAAATTTTGTAACAATTTGGTTGGTACTTAAAAAGTTACTAAGTATGACATAGAAGTTGTCATAACATGGTCCTGCCAGGAACCAACAGTAACATATGTTGCACTGCCGTGACTTTTGAAACAGAAATGCTATATTGTTAAAATTTACATTCGATAAGACATTTTAAAACAGAGGTAAGAAAAATAATCATCTCGTGTTCGAAATGTGAGAGTTGGGTCGCTGGTACAAGATCCTGTGTGGAGAGCGGGGATGGGGCGCGGATTTGCGGGGTTTGCAGCAGCCGGGGCCGCGGCGGGGCTGGGCGGTGCTTGCAGCCCCAGCTCCCCTCAGCCTTCGGCTCGGCCCCTCAGGGCAAGGCGCTGCTTCGGGCCCGCTGGCGGTGCCGCGGAAGAGGCGGAGGAGGTGGCTCAGGGCGGTCGCGGGCTCCGCGCAGGCGGCTGTACCCTGCAGGCTGCTGCCCGTGTGCCCTGGGGTCGGGCATCTTTCACCGCTCCCTCAGAGCTGCCGCGTCCCCTCCGTGCCCTTTGTCCCCTACCTGCGCGGCCGCGAGCCCGGCCCGGCGCGTCCCCGGCGGCGCGCGGTTGTCATGGCGACGGGGCCAGCCGTGATTGACGATTCGGACAGGCAATCAGCGCCCTGCTCTGCAAACCCGCCCCCGCGGCGGCAGCGGGCAGGGACGCGCCAGACAAGAACTACTCGTCCCAGCATGCCGTGCGCGGGAGACGCGTCGCCGCCGGGGCTCTGGGGCGCGGGGTATGATGGGGTCTGTAGGCGACAGGCAGCAGCAGTCCCCTCTGCAGCCAGGCCACCGCGCACTCAGCCCAGGCATCGCCTCGGTGTTTGCCGGGCAGTGCTGAGGCCGTCTCCCGCTGGAATTGAGGCGATCAGATGCGGTTTGTTAATATGACGATTCGTAATCTGTATCTTTTGTATTTTGGATGCATAAAAATAATTTAATTTGCCTTGCTGCAATGTAAAACACAAGGAGCCCCGGAGTATCTTTCTCACTGTGCGGAGGACCCAGTGCTGGTCCTTGGTGCCACTCCGAGGTCCATCCACCCCTTCTTATGGTAAGCAGGGGAGTTCCTTCTGTCTTCCTTGTCAATCTGTGCAGCCTGGAACTTCCCTTTCTCAAAATGCCTGCTACTCTCCTTGGTTTGGTCTTGGCCTTATTTTACCTTCTCCTTTTATATCAGTGTTCAGAGTGGTACTTGCAGCACAAATTAGGCAGCTGAAGACTGCGCACAGTTATAACCCGAGGTTTATCCTCTTGTCAGGCAGCAATGCCAAAGGGGTCATTTCTGCAATGCAGTGTGACTGGCACAGAACCGAGGCAGGAGTCCGTTCTCTTTGAAGTTCAGTTAATGACTTTAATAGCTTAAGTGTGTATAAGTGGAATGACTTCAGCATATCCACTCTACCACTAGCTACTCTTCATACCTACAGTTCTATGACCTGAAAGGGATTTTTGGGGCTTTTTTTGTTTGTTTGGGTTTTTTTTTTTTTTGTTTTNTTTTTTTTTTTTTTTTTAGACGGGTGCGACACAGCTATTTATAACAACATTACTTCCCCTGGTGGAGACGCCTAGGTCAATAAATCTGAAGCCGGCATTGCCATCCTATAGGAAGTGTGTGACAGTGCGGAGAGCCGCCCGTCACGTGCGGCAGGAGGGAGATGTGCGGCACAAGGTGTCAGAGGCCGCGTGTGCCGGTGTGCACGGCACGGCACAGCCGAGCCTAGCCCGGCACGGCACGGCCCAGCCCAGGGGCCGGGGCGGACTGGCGGAGGCCGCGGCTCTC